>JABXWE010030570.1:0-10611 GCA_014611495.1 Limonius californicus
CACTTCTAAAGAAGTCAGGAATGCTAAAGACCTTTGAAAACAATTAATAACAACTTGTGCAGTGTTGATAAGGCAGGCGGGTTACTGTTCCGTTTCTGTGAGACAATACCTTAAAATTTTAAAGGCGAAACACGAAATGGTGGGAGGCCGCATCTGTTAGTAAGAGAATATTCGGCTTTTAAAGCTATTTAAAAGATATGAACAACGGAGATAGATATATACAGTTACTATTTTGGACATCTACTACCTGAATGACAAGAATTTTAATCTTTGGGTTACTCGAACAAAGCAATGAGCATTTCCAAGAAAAACAACTTTCTCAAAACGTCACAGCAAATTATCTAATATTAAAATTCTAAGCGCCTGTTTCCATATATTCCCTAACGGGATACACTTTTGCACCCATAATAAAAAATGTTCCAGCAGTTCCAGCCCTAAGAAAAATCTCTGTAAAAGAGCCACACATAACATTTTAGTAATTCATTTTACATTGTTTTAGAGTATTAGTCTTAATTGCATTAACTCAAATAATATGCACTCAAATCAGCAAACGTTAGTATTTTCTTTAGTAAATGGAGTTTTCTTGCAATACATATTTGCTATATTTTGAAAATTGTTGGAGTTGACTTTTTATTTCTGCTTTATTTAAGTATTATTTATAATTTTGAAGTGCTGCAAAAATAAGTCCGCTCAGTTTTCTTGAAGTGGGGTAATTTATTAAAGAAAATATTAACGTTCTCCGATGTGAGTGCATACAGTGTGCAACACATAAAGTGTCCTAAGCGTATTTCTCGCTCATTTGAAGAGATACGAAAAAACTGCTTACTATGTAAATTAATTATGGCAAATTTAGATATTGAAACATAGTATCCATATAATATTTGGACTTCAGGTTTTGAAGGAAATGATATCAACTTTTGTTTTTTAAATAGCATGGTATATTTTATTTTACTCTGTTTTGTAGAGAATTTTTTCTCTATTCAACCATCTTAAATAACCATACCCTTACATAACATAAGTTTAAAATATCACCAACAAAAATAAAGTAAGGTAAAGTCCAGGCGATGATTTCGCTCATATTTTCAAAAGATACTGTAAACCTCAAAGTAGAATAAAATACCTTGTATCCGATAATTTTATACCATAAGGAAGAAATTTATAAATTTACCTTAAGGTGCAATGATGTTCCTAAAGGGGTATTATATTATATCTTTACTCTACACCTCAAAGTGAAATAAAATACCTTAATCCGGTAATTTTATACGATGAGGTAGAAGTTTATAAATGTACCTCAAGGTACAATGTTGTTCCTAAAGGGGTATAATATTATACCTTCACTCTAAACCTCAAAGTAGAATAAAATACCTTGCATCCGGTAATTTTATACCTTCAAGTAGTTTATTCTAAACTTACCTTAAGGTACAATATTTTTCCTAACGGGTTATTATATAATACCCCTGCAAGGAGAATAAAACACCTTAGCTTCCGGAAAGGTTGATTAAACGGAATAAATACCTTGAGGTATTTTTTCATTCCTCTACAAGATTGTTTTACCTCTGAAGGTAAGAAAAACTACCTCTCCATTTTACTTCTACCTCTTTTCAACCTTTAAAAATAACAGTGTACTACAGAAAGAAAGGTAGGTGAATTCTGGACCTGAGAATCCGACTTTTCTAATTTTTTATATCTAGGATTGTGTTAGTAATTAAGAAGTCGGTGGCGCCTATTTTTTTTATCTTATTGGAACTCAGCCCATCTTCGATTGAGTTCACCGGGATGCTAACATAATCATTTTTAGTAATTCATCTACAGAGCAGTGGTGTAGTAAGAAGAGGAGTTTGGACTTTTTCGCTAATATTTTTGGTATCATTTTAGTGTGGAATTAATTAGGCGTCACAATGGGTCCCAAGTTATTCCTGTTCTATTGTCCACTGTTCTTTCCATCACCCAATGTATTATAATAATGAAGAGCAGCGGTGACAAAATACATCCTTGTCGGAGTCCACTATTGATTTTTATCTTTTGCGTTAGTTTGCCTTCGTATTCAATCCGAGCTGTGTAATTTTCATAGTCTGACAGTTTGTAGGTACTTGTTCGGTATTCTATATTCACTTAGTATCTTCCACATTTTCTCGCTGTGTACTTTATCGAAAGCTTTCTCAAAGTCTATAAAATTTATGTAAATTTCGCCCTTCATTTCCAACACTTGTTCTATAATAACTCGGACCGTACATATTTGATCGATGCATGATCTTTGTGGCCGAAAACCCGCCTGATTTTGCCTCAGTTTCTTATCGATCGCCTCTTGCATTCTTTCTAATATGATTCTAGTCATTATCTTGCTTGCTGTACATAGTAGAGTAATTGGTCTCAAAAAAAAAGAAAAAAAAAAGAAACTACAGTAAATGTTCAAAAATCAGTCCATTCTCCTGAAAACACAACTGGCAACGGCGAACTAAATTCTCTTGCACGTGTAATAAATTCATATTATTTCTAATATGAGTTTCAGCATCTCGAATCTTCTGTAATAATTGGTGACGATCATTTATTTCCACGGCACAAGCAAGTTGCTTGAAGGGACCGCGTAAATAATAATCGCACGGATTTAAGTGGGGTGATCTAGGTGGCCAGGATATAGGACCTCCGTTACCAATCCATTTGGATTTAATTGAAAAATGAGTATGCCGCCATTCGGTCACTTGTCTTCCTCGATGAGGTGGAGCCTCGTCACACTGATACCACGTATATTGTATCAGGTGGAGTGGAACGTTTTCCAGAAGATCAAAAAATGTGGTGCTCAAATAGTTATGATAACTGTCTGCATTTAAAGTTCCATTATATACGTTTACAAATAGTGTTCTGTTAAATAAACTACCCCAAACATTGACACTAAATCTCTGCTAGAAATTACGTGTTCTGGTCGCATGTGGATTGTCCAGTGACCAAATGTGGTCATTGTGGAAATTATTAATACCGTGTTGTTGCAAAATCTAGTGACAAAAATTTAATCGCTGTTGAGCGTCTTCGTGATGCACTGCTTGTACACTTTGTCGATGATAAGACTGCAGGCCCTCGCGATGTAGTGCTCGCCACACAAAACTTTGTGATAGCCCTAAATTTCGTGCTATGCGTCTGGTACTACTTTCCGGTTGTTCAACAGCATTCATAACGTTTTCAAGATCTTCAATATTTACATCAATTTAATTTAGTATTCAAAGAGATAATTATTTTAAAAACTCTATAACTTTTTAACAAAGTAAAATAAAACCTACGTTCATATGAACATTTCTGCATGAAATTACATCTAGGTTTAATTGCCAAAGTTTGTATAAGGCTAATGAATCTCCCTGGATTTAAAACATCTACTATTGCACAATTTTTGTAATTCAAGCAGTGATTGCTGGCAAACGTGGTGAACTAAAAACTCCATCGGAAAGAATTTCAGTCCGCCTTGCAAATGGTTACCTTGTTTTCCAAATAGGTAAAGCCAACAACAAAAACCATAAACAAGCAGCATCCGCAGCATCGGACTGATATTCAATTAAGGAATACATAAAATATTTCATCGACTCTTCTAAAAATGAAGCCGTGGCGTTAAAATTCCAGTCCACTCCTGAAATAGAACGTGTCAACTGAAACTTAAATTTACAAGCCACGCATTATCGGTTCGCCTAAAGCTCCCGAGTGTTAAGTAAAAACGTGTCGCAGAATTCGCAAGCAGTTTCAGGACGTTTGAAACTTATTTAAGGAACTAGGATAATAACGGCCACATGTCTATTTTAATTTAAAAACTTCGGATTTGGCGTGAGACCGGAACAATGGAACGAAAGAAAAGCAAATCTTATGTGACCAGTGCCGTATACAGTGTTGGACATAAGTATGAAATAATTGCTATTATTCGTTAAATGATATAATGATCGTATAATGTAATATTCGGTACATGGCTAACATTGTAGTTTGGGTATTAGAAAACTGTTTCCTGTACAATTACTGAATATTTCACACAGTTACAGTTTTACACTTAGTAGTAGTAGCTAGCGATAACAATTCAATTTATAGTAACAATGATTAGGTATAAATTTTATTATTAAATTGAATTAGTACCTACTAGGAAAATCCCAGATTTGCATTTTACATTTTGTCAGGAAAAAGCTGTTGATTATTATCGTCAACATATTGTATTCTGGTGCGAAAATGTGACTGCAGTGTAACTAATTGTAAAATGCACGAAATTCATTAGGCAACCACGCAGTATATTGAACGAAGTAGATAGACAGATTATTACGCGCCAAACAAACTTATCGTCAGTGCGTAATAAACCGTTGAAAATGGTGTCCCCGCCTACGGGACACGATTACTGGAAGAAAACCTCTATTGACACGATGAAATAAGTAGACGCTACCGTTTCAAGTCGCAGCTGTACGTAGATCCACGTGAAGGTGCCAAAGACCAACAGCTTACGGCAGTCAAACGTACCTTGTTGTGCATCCCGGTCGCCTTAATATTTGTAAAAATACATTCAATAGAGGAAAGAACACAAAACAAAAAATCATAGGTTATCAAGCAATGGTTGGAAACATATTGAATTCATCTTCTTCTGGGTGCCGTATCCGCTAGCGGATATCATAATCAGTATGGTTTCCATCCATGATGATGATGATTTCCTGGGGACTATAGTACGGTAGTTTCCCGTTGCTTTCCGTACTGCAGTATCACAACCGGTTGTGTCCTTATTTGCCTGTCGCTTGTGACTATCCGATTTCGGACCTTTAGAGAAATCATTCTTCAATAGCTTCGATCCGGTAATGCCATAGCTGCTGCCCTACGTCATGCCAGTTTTGGGCCGCCCCGGATATTTCATTACCCCGGTACCACCCATATCGGGGTGGCATTCCCCTATCCGCCACCTGGGGAGGCGCCCGATGGTGGACTGGCAACCCCATTAAATTAAATAATATTAAATATTGAATAATTTTTAACATTTAACATTTTTTATCGCAATAACGGAGATGTTACTGACAATCCTAGCTTGTTTAATCGCCAAAAGCGACATTTTCGGCACAGAGTTCTTGCTGCAACAGCAGCTCCACACTGGAACGAATAAGCAGGGTAATGCGGTTAGTTTTTTCCATATCGAACGAAAGGGGAAACCACACGACATTCCCACTATATTTTCAACTCACACTTAATTGTCGATTTTTATTTACGAGGAAATGGTGAACGGTGCATTTATATGAACAACTAAGAAACAACCGAATTTCACCAAGCACTTCAGCTGTACCAGCGATCTAGCAGGAGTGCGGGTACGCGCGGGTAGCCCCGCCTGTCCTTCACACAACTCTTGGGAGCACTCTGCAAAACGCGTCCTGCCTGTTCTTAAACTGTTCCCGGCAATCAGAGCACTGGAAAACGTTGACAACGCTAGGGATACTCGAAAACTGGCGTAAGATGCGCTATATATTTACGAATTATGTGATGGAATAAATCTAACACACTTTGAGATTTAAGTTTAAGTGCTTGAAAACAGATCCACGCCACAAGATATTAAAGCATTTGTAGCTAGTATTATTATTTTTTATTGCAGGATCCACAACGCAAAGTAGTAATAGTTAACTAAGTTCTGTATTATCTGAGACCACACTGTATTTGGTAGCTTGTTTAGTAATATATGTGGAACAAGTATATTCAAAAAGCTTAATTGAGCATACTCAGCTGTATTTATTGTAAGACATGGACGGCCAAATAATAGTATAATAAGATATTATGAAATCCATATTGTTGTTTGTTTTTAATAACGCTACTGCAAACAGTGTATTCTGCTTCAATTAAAAAAATATTTTTTAAATAAACTTTGCATATTCTGACAGGAATTGTTAAGGGAATTGTAAAATAACAGGAGTAGTAACAGCTACACTTATTATGAAATATCTTGCAGAATCATAAAACAGTTCTCTCTTTATTTTGGTTTACGTGTATGATATAGTAGGATACGTGGAGGTAAACATTTTTAATGTTTACACAAAATTTTAGAGTTGCAAACAGAAAAAACGTACTTGTTTAATAATTTCAAACAATTGCTCTTTTACAATTAAAAGCGAATGGATGTATAGATAGTCATATTACTAACTTCAGAAAAAGGGCAGAACTACCTTAATACATTACAGAATTATTTTTATACAGCAGTTATTTAGTAATGACACGCAACGATGTATCTTCTTACAAACAGTCATTCCCTGAATGCTGATATTAAAATGAAATCCCAATTTAAATATGCAATTGAGGACTTTACATTCTTAGATAATATTAGAAGAATTTAGAATTCTTCAATTGATCTACTTATATAAATTCAAAATGGATTTTTCTGTAATTATAATTCAATTACCCACATTTGAAAATGTACGTTTGGTATGAACACACTTTCGTACTATTAATAACACGACAAACTTGTCATAATATATACTATATTGTAGCTTAGATAGGTAGTTGCAAAGCTGGAACAATTATTACAATAACTTGGAATGCTCTTGTTCAAATATACATACTGAAATTTAATTATTGAAGCCACAATCTTCGCTCTCCACTGATGTGTAACAAACTGAACAAGGTAAATGTTAGTAATTTTGGATATGTATGGAATGTAATTAACACAACGCTAAGTCGAATCGATAATTTAATTGCACTATTTGGAAGCTAGATCGCACAATAACATTGATACAAATACTTGCCAGCCTACTTCCACTATCATCGTTTCTCAATTAGTTATTGAAGCATATCAGACGCCGACTGGATGCTTCTATCAAAAACAGACTATTACGGGCCAACTGGCTTTTTCGTCGGACCGCAGCAGGACAGATGGAAGTGCCTTCGGTTTACCTTAGCCCTAGGTTACAGCTGATTGCAAGTTCTCGTAGGAGGGCCGAGAAACCAGCAGCTTACGGGAATCGAACTCGCCGTTTATAGCGCCTCCTCCCGTATAATGCTTACAAAATTCATGCACATAAAAATACACAAGAATAATAGATGGTCCTACATTTTAACTGCATCCAAATCTATTACATTAAATATAGTACACAAATAGTACAATTTAGAACGAGCCAGGTAGAACTATGGGGTAAACAAATGAGTGTTGGGACGTTCAAACCAAAAAGCTCGCCGCCACTGGCATAAGACATTTACTATAATGAACAACAAATTAAACTGTTCTGTTTCTTATTTACCAACGAACAGGGGCGGCAACTACATGGGTGCAAGGGAGCAGTTGCACCGCATGAAAGTTATCCACGGGTGCATAGCACCCGATGGGAAGTTGACTAAAATTAAGATGTTTGAAATAATACAACAAAATGCATTAAAATAGCATTTAAAAACTTCCCAAACTCATCGCTTGACAGGCAAGGTGCACTTCAACCACTGAATTGCTGTAATCGTAATTGCTCCTCAGAATTACATAGTTCTCCAGACTATTGCGGCCAGCTGTTCTACGTTTGCATCCCTATATCCCTATACCCTATACCTACTTGCTGCTTTTTGCCATTGGCCATTGCACGAACGAAACACACTAAAACTAATAACTAATTTACCTGTGACAGCTAAACAATAACAGGATTAAACTAAGTACGGAAATGTTTATTTACAATATTTCAGGTAAACATCCTTGTTGTTGCATTAGGCGATTTTCTCGGCTCAGGCGGCAGGCGCTCAGGGGATTTGTTATAAATGCATTGGTTTTAAATAATACTGTATTTCTTTAAGATAAGAACTGAAGTGTTTCAAAGAAATTTGAACACAAAGCCAGAGTTCCAAAACAGTTTTGTCTTGCTAGTTCTTGTATTCGCGTGTGTCTTTTCGCTTTTTCTCAGTTTGGTTTTTGGTTTATACAATTATACACGAATTTTGCCTACGACTTTGGTTTACGATTCTGTGGAATTGCGATTTTTAGTATTTTACGAATTTGAATTAGAATTTTGGCGCTGTAATTACGGATTTTATTTTATTATACTTTGGAGTTTGGACTACGACTGCGATTTATCTTTTGGAATAAAACTGTGCTCCCCCAACGTGAAGATGGATAAGTTTTTGATAAAGTGTAGTAAAACTAGCGGTGCAAATAACGTGTCAAGTGCTACTACGACTAATTTGCAAAAAGTAAATACTACTAAAAAATCGAATCCTGACAATGGTGCCCACATCAAAAATGGTATGTGTGAATGTATGATGTTTCCCAGTTCTTGAACTTTTATTTTATACTGTTATTGTAAATAAGTTTTAAATTATTTACTAGCGATATGAGCTATCAGGCGTTAACAATGTTTCTTGTTTCACAGAAAACAAGAATTCCGAGAAACGCAATTATTGTACTTTGCCGTCATATTTAACAAACAAATCATCCACAAGAAAATTTTTATACAAATGGTGCGCCCAGTTCAAATGGATAAATTACGATTCTCAGAAAAATAAAGTGTTTTACAAAATATGCGTGGAAGCTGAAGGTATTAAAAAACGCAATGTTGACACAATGACAACCCCAATTAAAAATTCTTACAAAAGTTTTTGTGTGGATGGTTTTTCGTCTTGGAATAAGGCATTAGAGAGATTTAGAGATCACGAACGCTCTAGTTATCACGGGGCGTAGCTTAATATTGTTATTTTTACTAAACGCGGTGTAAACGCCGTGTAAACGCCTTTGCCAGCATTAATACAGAAAAAATCAAATGAAACACGCGAGAATCGTTTTGTTAGCATTTATTTCCACTCTACATTATCTGACATCCCAAGGACTCGCAATTAGAGGACACTCAGATGAAGGTTCTAATTAGTTTAGACTCCTCAAGACTAGATCTGAAGAAATACCAGAACTTCGCAACTGGCTAGAAAAAAACGAATACAAATGGCTGTCGAAAGACATAACAAACGAATTAATTAATATAATGGCTAGCATAATCCAGAAAAAACTTTCAGCTGAATTTAAGGATGCTGTTTTTTGCATTGATTTTAGACGAAACAACCTGTAGTAATATTCACGAACAAGTTTCAATTTGGTTTCGAATAGTCGATCCAGACCTGAATATTCATGAATATTTTACGAGATTTTATGAAACTACTTCAACGACTTCAGACGCATTATTTAATATAGTTAAAGACATTTTAATTAGATTAGATTTAGACGTTAAACACTGCAGATGTCAGTGTTATGACGGCGCTAATAATATGAGGGGCCATCAAAGTGGACTTCAAACGAAAATTCAGGAAGAAGAACCACGAGCCCTGTATGTGCATTGCTTAGCGCATAATTTAAACTTGGTTGTGCAGAATTCCATGCGAGTAAACAGCAAAGTTCGGTATTTTTTTGACTAATATTAAAGATCTAATTAATTTGATTCGTAAATCGCCTAAACGTTTAAGTTAGTTCGAATCATTTCAAATGGACACGGAAGCAGACGATGGTAATTTTAAAACCACGGCCCTTAAACCATTTTTTCCAACCAGATGGTGTGTACGAATAAAATCCGTGAAAACTGTGATGACCAATTGTTTTGTTTTACTAGAGTTTTTGGAGGAACTTAATAGAAAATCAACGAACGATGTTGGTGCCAATCCAAATGCATATTTAAAATATCTTATGCAATTTTAAACGCTTCTTTGCAAAAGGTGTCCTTGCAGTTTGGCAAAGCTGCTACACTTATAAATGCAGTAATTAGTATTTTAAAAAACAAAAGAGAAAGTGAATTTACTACGCTTTGGGAAAACATCCTCAAAACGAGCGTTGATTTGGGAATCGAACACCCTGTTCTACCACGACCAAAGAAAGCTCCAAGGCGCTTCGATCAAGGGAATTCTCCACATCTTCACGAAACACCGGAAGATATGTATGGTGCACTGTTTTTTGAAATTCTTGATCAGGCAATACACGGGTTACAAAATAGATTTGATACATCCGCAATGAATCACCTAAAAGAAGTAGATTTATTCATTTTAGGAAAATCTGATGGGCAACCTATAATGCATTTTTACAAGAATGATTTTGAAAAGGATCGTCTCATATTACATCGCAACATGTTTCCGGATTTATGCAGACAGAAAAACTTGATGTATAATGGTTTTAGTGATGCAGTGAATTTTATGAAAACAAATACGTATTTAGTGGACTTAATTCCAGAACTACATAAGTTTATAAGAATTGTACTAACAATTCCGATAACTTCGTGTACTGCGGAAAGATCATTTTCGGCATTGCGAATGCTACATACGTACCTTAGGGCCAGTATGTTACAAAAGCGATTAAATGATATCGCAATGCTACACATACATGAGGATTTCAATGACGAAATCGATAAAAATGTTGTTGCTAATGAATTTATAAATCGCACAACTATCCGCCGAAACACATCCTCAGTTGTAAGTGTAAGTGATAATACGTAAACTGACAAACATTTTTTAGTTAGATGTAAGATTTGAGATATCCACAACTTCTTTTTGTAAATAAATTTATACTAAATTCTATTCCCTCCTGTTTTTTTAGTCAAAAAGTTGTTAAAATGTGTAAATGGGATTTAGCTCTAGATTAAATGCCCATAAAAAAAGTCGTATATATGTACATCTGATCATCTAATT
>JABXWE010030571.1:0-47355 GCA_014611495.1 Limonius californicus
TCTAGAAACGGTTCTCGTAGACACAATTTTCTTCTTGGTAAATTTTTCAAATAAAATTCGGAGTTCTGGGACTTCGAAGTTGTAGAAAGGAATATTACATTTTACCATTATGCTGCACAACTCTTTATTGAATGTATTACAATTCTCGGTCGCAATTCTTTAATAACTGCTGACTAGATCTTGCTTCGTTTGCTGGTAATTTATGCGGGCCCGTATTCATGTGCTGGTCAATTTGAAATTTCTTGGTCACCTTTTTTAAATAAAAATGTTATTCATAAATTCAAAATTGAAAGTATGATGTATTGCGCAACCGGAAAAAATATGCAATGTTTTTTTGCTGAATCACAATTCCATTGTACTTTTTCAATAATGATGGATTTAAATAATTAACTTCTAAAATTGTTTCACATGTCTTTTCTTTTGAAATTTTCAGAGAGTAATGTTAAAAAATTACAACAAACTTGAATAAAATTATGTAGCTAGAAACATTCGCGAACTAGATATATCCCCATGCGTGGATTAAGTTTTACACTAACCTGCTTGGAGCAAATTTTGCAGAATACAATGTCTCCGTCAAACGTGAAGCACTTATGTTCTCTAATCCATTGTTTGATTAACTGACTTCGCGAGCGTCCAACTTTAGGCATTGTAACAACACTAACCCACAAGCAACAACAGAACAAAACTGAAATGAATGGTCACTCTACAATTAAAAATTAACCCTACACTTCCACCAGGGTTTTTCCTACCATTAGATATTTATCTGCAAACTAAGAAATGGCTAGGGTGAAGAACAAATTCAGGTAAAACCGATAATTCACCGAACGCTTAACACCATCATTATATCGAAAAATAGTTGTTTTCTTAATATTTTTACCCGCCTGCAAGGTGGGATTATGAAAATAAGATACAAAAATATCCAGTTGTATGTGAATTACCTGTTAAAGATAAAAGGTTTTGAGTTTAGCATAATTCTACAGAAAAATAACATTTACCAATTTAAAAATAAATTTTTTTCTTGATATAATCATGCAATACATGCATTTTTATGCCCTTACCATCTAAAATATGCACTAACATATGCCATATGCTGTAATCTTGTAATATGTGCAACATAAAATTTTGCTTTTCTAACTCTAAATATTGCAAAACAAGTATTTACAAAAAATCAGCTTGATATGCTTGATAGGAAAAAACATGCAAATATGCAATTGCCCAGCTTTAAAGATCACCACAGCTTATTTAACAATTACTAGTTCACTTCTACTTCCTTGAATGACCGCTTCAGCGAGTTACTAATTATTATGTCCTTCCATCTTATCGTATAATGCTGTTTCTCTTCTGATTACACGGCATTTACCTACAATGGTGTGACAAAGTCCTGAAGCAGTTGAGGATTTGGGAAGAAGTTGTAATAAAATTATATTTTTTAATTTTTCTTAACCAATCAATGTATATACGCACGCAGATATTCATTTTTTTCCCTCCAGGAGGCAACATCTTATTAGGCAGTAGTTCAATCTATTTTGTTGCACTGATCATCTCACAGACGACATGCAGTTGACTAGCTCTTTCGGCAGACATCCACCCTCATATCACACCAGAGGTTAAGTGTTTTATTGTTAGTTGGTTGATAAAATTCTTTCCCAGGAAACCTTCCAACATATATATTACAACCATGATTATTGACTTTGTCACTATTCTGGTTTTCAGTGCCCATATTCCTATACCCATCGCAAACGGCTGCTTATTGCATTTTTGAAAGGGAAAAAGATGTAAAGCCTCTGTCGACATGGAACGAGGATATTTTGAATATTAATAATATATATAATATAAATAATAATAAAATTTAAGATAGAACTGTTAATTTTGTATATTTTGATATCGATTAATAAAACATCTTTAACTAAAAAACCCTCTCTTTTTCGCAAAAGTATATTTGACTTGGTTTAGGTAGTATCTTAGGTATTTAACCTTCTCTTTTTGCTATGAACGCATATTGCCATTATTTAAATGAATTTATGTATCGAAAATATGTTCAAAAATGCTGAATTTGTTGCAGAGCTCACACTGTACGTATCAAAATTGCTAATAATATTTTGTGTAATTTTGATACTAATATTAAATAATGAGTCACGTGTACTAGTTAATTTGAGAGTTGATTAGCTTATTTAAATAGTAAACCATCTGGGAGAAATCCTAAACAGTTTTATAAAGGTGTGAGACTTGCTAGTTTGAGAATTGTTTTCATTATAGGCCGGTTATTATATTACGTAAAATTTGACCTCCGTAAAACTAGTGTGCCTAAAGCTACGTTCTGTTCTATGAAACTTCGTGTAGTAGAAATATAGTTGTGCAGAAGGCGTGTATGATACATAAATTCTTGTAAGTTTATCATTCCTATACCCATTTCATGTACTAAGTCAGGCCCTGACTTAACACCACCTTACATCTATAAAGCGTGCTACGAAATATTTAAAGAACCTTTAGCTATATTGTTTAATTTGTCACTAAAAACAAGTACTTTTCCGGAAAAATATAAAATTGCCCAAGTAACTCCGATACATAAATCTGGTAGTAAATGCGATGTTGAAAATTATAGACCTGTGTCAATATTATCAGTACCAGCCAAAATTTTTGAAAAACTTATTTATCAAAAATTGTGGTATCATTTGAAAAATTGGATATCTTTTGATCAACACGGATTTATGAGAGGACGATCTATTCATACCAATCTGATAGCATTCGTTGATTTCGTTAGTGAAACTCTGGATAAGGGGGAGCAAACAGATGTTATTTATACAGATTTTGCTAAGGCTTTTGACAAAGTTGATCATGACATTCTTCTACAGAAATTGCATCTATGTGGGTGTAGTCTAAATTTAATACAGTTTTTTGAATCGTATCTGCAGAATAGATTTCAGTTCGTGAAACTAAATGGATTTCTATCTGAAAAATACATAACACCATCTGGCGTACCGCAGGGTAGTAATTTAGGACCATTGTTATTTCTCATATTTATAAACGATTTGCCTGACTCGATAGAATACTCTAAAATTTTGCTATTTGCTGATGATTTGAAAATATTTAAAAAAATTAAAAATTCGGATGATTGCGACTTATTACAAGAAGATCTCGACTCAGTTGTGAATTGGAGTTTAAATAATCATCTTTATTTCAACGTCAGCAAGTGCAAAATTATGACATTTTCTTTAAGAATCAATTACATTTTTTCAGAATATAAAATTAATCAAGAAGATTTAAAACGCGTACACAATAATCGAGACTTAGGGGTGTTATTTACTGGTGTTATTTACTTTTAATTTGAAATGGGATACTCATATAGATCACATTGTAAATATGTCACTTAAAAATCTAGGGTTTTTAATGAGAAATACGTATGAATTTAACACCACCAAATCAATTCAAATACTTTATAATACGATAGTAAGATCAAAATTAGAATTTGCTAGCAGGGTATGGAATCCTGGTACCACGCAAAATCAAAATAAAATTGAAACGGTTCAAAATAAATTTTTGAAGTACATTTATTATAAGCGCCATAAGCAATATCCACGATATGATGAGTATCATAATATTAGACGTGATTTCGAGATTCTCAAATTAAATGAAAGACGTGAACTGTCGGCTGTGCTTTTCATCTATAAACTAAATAATAATAGAATCGATTGTCCTGTATTACTGCCAATGGTTAAACTTTATACTCCAGCTGTTAGATGCAGACCGCGTGATTTATTTTACTTGCCGTTTTGCAGAACTAACATTCGATCAAACTCTTCCATAGTAAAAATGTTAAATATAACTAATAGGGTGTTATTTAATACAGATATGAATATTTTTGATAGATCAGAAAATTCTTTCAAAAAGGCTTTATTAAATATGTATAAGCAAAGGTAAAGTTAGATGTTGAAGGTGCTTGCAGTTCGTTCGTTAGTGTAAACTTTTCTTTTTTTTTCATTTTATGTATTTATGCATGTAAGCAGGGTTGTAATTGGGCCTGCGACCGTTTCTCCTGCGGATTAATTAAATAAATAAATAAATATTTGTCAATATACAGTGCATTCAAAAAGATGTGGCGACTGCACATCGATTCGGCGTTTTGGCCATTCGGCAAAAATGTCCGCGAACGCACTTATGAGCTCTGTCCAAAACACCGACCACAACCCAAGTCGGAGTTTTGGTCACTGGGCCACTATCCATGAGAAAAATTTAAAGTCGTTAGAGGCGACTCTGGTTTATGAATATTTCAAAATTTCATCTTTTATTTTATTAATTTCATATTTATCGGATAACTTCTGTTTTGAACAGTAGTTACATTTTTGGCAGCACATTTTTAAAAACCGCATATATGCTACATACAGAGTGTATTAAAAATGGTGGACAATATTTACATCACGCGCTTCTACGTTCAAAACCAAGCAAAAAACTCTAGTACCAATTTGGTCTTAGACGAAGAGTTTTTAAATTATTAGCAATTGAAAGTTTTTTTAATTTGGCAAGGCTGCCCAAATGAAACCTGAGCGGATGCATGCATTTAGTTACCTTTGATCATATATTGTAATCCCAAAGTTAAATAGAGTATGTACCAACGTCATTAATGTAATACATGTAGCTATCTATTCAATTTTAATATTAAAAATCCAAAAATCACTCCAGCCTATAATGCATTGTTGCAACGGCTTTCAAAATTACAAACAGCAAAGATTTTGAATTGTTAAAGACTAAATTATAAGTAAACTGATTACCAAAATGGTAAAATTTATATTTGATTACTGATTTTACTTGCTGGACTATGAGTTGTAAATACTATTTAAACGTATGTTTCAATCATAGTCCAAACAAATTCCAAAGTTTGGTCACTAATAACTCCATAATCAAAGGATTAACACTAAATTGGTACTAAAGTCTTTTGGTTGGTTTTAACGTAGAATCGCGTGATGTAAATATTATCCGCCATTTTTAACGCACCCTGTTTGTAACTAGTACATATGTCCAGAACTTCTCCTGATTTATTAAAATTTAACAAAAAGTAGTAGGTACAGTAGCGGATCTTGTTTCTGTATCTAGGCGGTATCTTTTTTATTAAACAATAAAAGATCCACAAATACATTCAAGATTTATAATTTTAATTTCTTGTAGATGTTTTTTATATTTTCATTTGTCTGAAACAGTTAAGACATTTTTTGGGCGTTTACATTAACGCGATTCGTTTTACGTGAAAGCCCCAAATACGGCTTAAGATAGGTAACAGCCATGGATTTACAAAACTTCCC
Source organism: Limonius californicus (assembly GCA_014611495.1). NCBI lineage: Eukaryota > Metazoa > Arthropoda > Insecta > Coleoptera > Elateridae > Limonius > Limonius californicus. Next base: position 5,295 of record JABXWE010030571.1, read on the forward strand.
AGATCCAGAGGGTAAGAAGCTTGTGTTTAAGTACACTTTTAACGATTCTGGCAATATCAATCACTGTTGGTCTGCTGTTTATTTGAATGATTGGTCTGATGTAATTACTGGTATTATTGTTTAGTTTGAAAACTCAACTGTGTAAATAGCCTTGAAGTTGATTACAAGTTACGAAACTGTTGTACGTATTCAATAGCACTAATTACAAATTACTCGAATGGAGTTCTCAAAAAACTGCAAAAGGTAAAAAAGTTCTCGGTAATATCAAGCAATTTGAAGAAATTGATTATAGTATAGTATAGTATCATAAAATAGGTAAAGAGGGAGAGAATAAAGGCAAGACATGTTCATGAACCTTAAAAACAAACCGCCATGTACATCATTTTCCGTTAAGGCATTCTAGCACAGTTGCTGTTGCTAAAAATATATGTGTACCAAATTTCAAATCAATATTTCCCACGTTGTCCAATATATTAAATATAATATCAAATAAATGGGAATTTTCAACACCTTGTATCTTGAAAACTAAAGCCCTGAGCATGTGTGTTCATATAAGCTTTTCTTCATTAAATTGATTGAGGAATCACCTCTTAAATTATTTTAGATTACTTAGGAAACACACAGCATATGTATGAATAAAGGGTGTGTTAAAAATGGCGAAATATTTACACCACGCAATTCTACGTTGAAAACCGAGCAAAAAACTTTAGTACCAGTTTAGTATTAATCCTTTGATTATCTTATGGAGTTATTACTAAACAAACTTTGTAAGTAATTTGTTTCGACTATAGTTGCAAAATACATTTAATAGTATTTACAACTCATAGTCCAACAAATAAGTAATCAAATATAAATTTTACCATTTTGGTAATCAGTTTACTTAATTATATAATTATTATTATAATAAATTAATATTTAACAATACAAAATCTTTGCTGTTTGTAATTATGGAAGCCGTTGATGATGATGATGAATTTTCATGTCGGAGCAGGCTCCTGCACTTAGGCCACCAGAGCCCATTGTGCTCCCTTGGGGTTAGAGAAGACTTCACTCCCTGAACAAGTCCGTCGCTTCGGCGAAGGACAGAATTCTGTTTAAAGGCGTCTCTTGAATGTCTCTTGGTTTAAGAAAGGGAGAGCCAAGGTGTTTGCGTCTTACGCTAATGCGTTGCTTTTGCAGAGGACATGTTCAGAGGTTTCCTCTTGCTGTTGAAATTTCCTACACTGGTTGTTTAACACAATCCCTATAGCATGGAGATGACTGTTCAAATGTCCGTGGCCTGTAAGGAAGCCCGTTATTATCCTGATTTGTTTTCTGCTTAGATTCAGAATATAGTCTACCGATTTAGGCGAAGGGCTCTTGATGAAGGCTCTAGCCGGTCTGGGTGTGAGTATGGAAGTCCAAGTCCAAGTCCAAGTCACGTGTTTGGAGGCTATTTGAAAAGCTGGCTCTGGACCTACTAAAGGTTCGGATGCCCTAGCGGCAGCTGGGCATCAGCTTCCTCACTGCCACTTATTCCACTAAGGCCCGGAACCCATAGGATTTTCGCGCAACTCTCAACTGAGAGTTTGACGAGTGTGGCTCGACATTCATCAACAAGCCTAGACCGTATCTTGGGAGATATTAGGGTCTTAATGGCCGCTTGACTATCCCAGCAAATATAAATGTATTTATCTCTATATCTCTATTGAGGTTTTCATTTGCGCAGACGGTAATCGCGAAGATTTCTGCCTGGAAGATATACACCGGCGCCGGTACCTTTCCTATTCCGTGACCCATCTGTATACCAAACTAGGCCACCGGGTTTCAGAAAGGGCCGACTGTCTGAGAACCATTCTTCCCGGAGAGGGATGTGAACTTTATAGGGTTCCTACGTTTTCCTGAGTTGGTTTCCATTGCCCCGTATACATCAGCCTATGCGTTGCCGCTCGAGCCTCGGCCAATGTAGGGGGCGCGAGTCCCAGCAGCACTTCCATGGCCGCTGTCGGGGTTGTTCCCATTGCGCCCGCAATGCCCAGACAAGCTAATCTTTGCAAATAGGCGAGTGTCGTGCTTGTAGGGGTCAATTCTGATCGTGGCCATCAGACAAGGGCGACGTATGTTAGCAACGGGCGTACTACAGCCGTGTAGAACCATAATATGATTCTAGGCTTTAGCTCTCAGGTACTGCCTAAAGCGCTCCTGCACGTCCAGTAGGATACGCAGGCCCTTTGTTTTTGTCTTTTCACATTACTTTTCCAGGTTAATCGAGCACCAAGGACAACGCCTAGATATTTGACCTCACCTGTCAAGTCAGGTGACTTGTTGAAGATAGAGGGTTCTGTATAACCTGTCATCTTCCGTTTTCGTGTGAACAGGACCAGCTCGGTTTTTGATGGATTGACCGACAATTGAGTCCTGTTACACCAGTCTTGCACAATATTTAGGGCACCTTGAGTAGCTCCGCTTATTGTGCCAAGAAATTTACAGGCTATAAGGATCATCCGCATAGCCTTGAATGTAAAACCCTTTCTTGTTGAGCCGCCGGAGGAGTCCATCAACCTTGAGGCACCACAGGAGCGGCGAGAGAACGCCTTCCAGTGGGCAGCCGTGGTCGGCAGATGCTCCCACGGAGTCCCCTATGAGCCTAGCTTTGATGTTTCTGTGTTTGAGCATGAAATATATCCACCTAGCTATGGTGGGATCGATTACACGCTCTAAGATAGCGTTATGTATGGAATCGAAGGTCGTTCGGTCAAATTCTCCTTCGATGTCTAGAAATGTACCAAGAGCGTACTCTCCATGAGTTAGCACCTTTTCAACCTTATGGACGATTTGGTGAAGGGCCGTCTCTGTGGATTTGCCTCGTTGGTTAGCGTGTTGATTTGGATGTAATGGGTATTGCACCAGACATCCGTCTCGAATGTGGCGGCCTATCAGTCTTTCCTGCACTTTCAGTAGAAAGGAGGTAAGGCCGATTGGTCGAAATGCCTTTGCCTGGAAGTAAAAGTCTTTACCAGGTTTAGGTAGGAATATGACTTTGGCCGCTCGCCATGGAATATGGACATATCCCATGGCAATACAGCCTCGTAGTATGTGGTACAGGGGCCTAACTAGCATTGTCAGTCTCTTTTGAAGGAGGGCCAGGAAGATCCCATTAGAACCTGCAGCTTTGAAAGGGGCAAGTGTTGAAATCGCCCATTTGGTGCGGTCAACCGTTACGACTTTGGAGGGTACTTTCCAATCATTAGTCGTAGGTCTAATCTGGGGAGCCTCCATACTTAGTGTATTGTAGGGGCCCAGTCCTTGGAGCGTGTTACAGCGTTCTTGTATCTTTGTTGGGACAGTTTGTGGTGTTCCCAGTCATCAGGTGATCTCTGCGTTTGGTTATGTTGAATAGTCTACGAGTTTCTTTGCGGAGCCTGTCCAATTCTAGGCTCCACCATGGGTTTGAGTTTTTGTATTTTCCATTGCGTAGGGGACAGTTTTCCTCATACGATGACATGCTAGCTCTCTGTAGAGAATCTACAGCTAGCTCTATTTGACCCGGGAATTTGGGTTGGGTTGGTAGGGTTTCTGTACGCCTCCCAGACGGGGAGGCTAGACTTTAAAGAGAAACATATGTATTTCTGTGGTCCGAGAGCGTCGGCTACATTGATAAATGCTAGTTTTTGACTTCCTGGACCATGAACATAGATCCAAGAGTTATGTCGATGACCTGTTGTTTTCGCGAGGTGACGAAGGTAGGGGAGTTACCACGATTTAATATTTCGAGGCTTGTTGTTTGTTGGAATTCTAGGAAAGCCCTGCCTCTTGCGTTGATGCCACTACTGCCCCATAGAGTATGGTGCGAGTTAGCGTTACACGCAATTAGAAGGTCCTTCCCCTTATTGCTACAATATGTAATCAGCTCCTCCAGTTCTCTGGTGGGCGGTGGCGTTCGCGAGTCAAACGGCAGAAGGGCAAACAACTGATTCTCTCCGACCTATGTCGCTATCTAAGCTCAATGAAGCTGCTACCAGGTCTCTGCAACAGAAAGATGGCATGAGGGTGACATCTAGTCTTTCGGAAACATAGATACAGATACGAGGATTTTCGGTGGAGGCACAATACAAATTGGCGCCTCCAGTGGTTGGCATGCCTTTTACATGACCCCCATGAACCCTGGGATCTTGTATTAGGCAGATGTCTGCATGTACTGCTATCTGCTGACACAAGGAAGCAGTGGCAGAGATGCAGTGTTCCAAGTTGATCTGGATACAAGAGATACCTGACATTAACCAGATGACACCCAGTTAATTTTCGGCCTCCGGATCCGTCTTCTCCTTAGCGGGCTTCTCCAGTGGGACGAAAAATACCCGTTTCATTCCCAGGATAAGTCGAAAGTCCTTGGCCTTAAGGAATGTCGCGGATTCTTCATCCACCCCTAAAATCAGGCAGAACCCTTTAGGGGACTCCGCCCTCTTACTATACACTCTCCAGTTCCCGGTACAGAGCCCTGGGTTTTACTTTTACAGCAAGGTGAAAATTTCGGTTCCCTGGTCTCACCTGAGATTCACACCATCATCCTCTTTAACTTAGGGAGGGCACTCTGCTCCACGAGTTGGAGTTTTGCGCCTTCCCATGGCTTTAGAGTTAGAGCGGCCGCCTTCAGCCACTCTTTGGACGACTCGTTGGCACAAGTGACCATGAGGGTAAGCCTAACAGCGTCTTCCACATTAGTTTATCTAAGACAGCGGATTTCTCCCCCGAGATTTTGGCCTCGGGATAGCTATCGCTAACAATGGTCAAATCGGGAACCTTCAGCTTTTTCTCCGGTTACCTGGAGTCTGGGGGAGTCTCGCCAGGAGTCAACGTCAAACGTCTTTTCAGACGCCTCGGGAACGTGTGGTAGCGGTTGCGCTGCTAGTTTCCCCAGAGGAGCCGCCAGCAACCATGGTAGTATTGAGGTCCCCCGTTACGGAGCCCTCATCTGAAAGTAGAAAAACATTTAAATCCATAAATTGTTCCCACGAGTAGTGCGGCAAGTAAAGAGGTCAGTCCCCGAACAGCCTCATACGGGGCAAGGCTGAAATACAATGGGATTTCACCCTGTTCCCCAAGTTGCATATATGTAGTAGGAAGGTTGGTCATTATTTTAGCCTTGTTTATGTTCATCTTCTAGCCGATCTATAGTGATTTATTTTGTAAATGTTGTAGATTATCTGAGATTAGAGCGATGTCACTGGCAAATCTCAGGTTGTTTAATTTTTCTTTATCAATATTGATTCCTTTATCTTTCCACATTAATTCCTGAAAGACGTTTTCCGGCCTCAGTGTAAAAAGTTTTGAGGATATGGTGTCATCCTGCCTTTCTTCAATTTCGATGATGAACTTATCGAGGTTAGTATGCAAACTGATGCAGGAGATTGTTATCTTCGGGATGTTTTTAAGAATTTGGATGTATCTTTCATGGGCAAAAATAACTTCATACCAAATACAGATAAAATGCCATAAACAATGTAGTGAAATAACCCGAACAATTGAAGGGATTTAGGACATATTCCCAAAATTCAATCCAGAAATAGTTTATACCGTCTTGAAATAATTTTAAATTTTCAGTGTGAGTATGGTAACATTAATAACTCAATTGAGCCCAAAATGAAGTTATCTACACTTTAATGTAATATGAATGGATTCTAAGCTGCCCACTATATTATAGCCTGACTTGCTAGAAAATTTTGACAATGTTGGCAGTACCTAACTGTATAAATTATAGTTTTCCTGAATACTCGCTCATAGAATTCATCCCCACAACAAAAAGTAACTTACATTTTTTCCCTTTTCAATGGGGTCACATACCTTTTCTATTATATGCGCCTTACATCTGTAACTCATTTTCAAAACCATATACATTAAATGTAAAAAAAAATATTTTCAGTTTTTGGAGAATCATATCAAACGATAAAAATATCTAATGTGCTACAGAAAGCATTTCTAAACAACACCAATGATGTGGATATTGTTACTAGGAATTATATTAATCTATCCGATCTATGTAATTGTAATAAAACCTCTGGGATATTGGAAGAAGAGAAATGTTCCGCATCGCAAACCATGGCCGCTGTTGGGAAGTATGGCATCATTTGCATTTAGAAAAAAATCCTCACAAGAACTATTCGAACAACTTTATAACGAGTTCCCGGACGAACGGTAAGACATTAATTTATTATTAGATATAGCAACTTTTAAAATAGTAAAATCACGCAAATCAATGGTACTATGTAAGAATTTATTCCTGCGTTTACACAACCTCACTTAATAGCATAGCATTGGTAAAAACAGAGATATGATACGATGTACATCATTATAATTCCTAACGGGATGCATAACTTTCGCAGTAACTTTTAGTGGCCGCCAATCGTTACCTTTGCATCTAGTAGCGCTTTCTGTCTCACGGAACAATTTTGTACAGCGGATTATAGTTTTTGGGAAACGTGTATAATCAACGACAACATCTGGTTAGTTTTGTAAGCAGCTTTATACTGAATGAGTCGTTAATTTAGCTTTTCTTGTGAAAAGAACGTTGAATCATAAACACTTTCTGTTCTAACGTTTATAAAATCTTCCAACAATAAAATGAAGTTAATCGTGAAATACTCGAGTATTATTTCTACAAAAAAACGATTTTTGCTTGGAATTATTTTAATTGTGAACCAGCTTTGCAGGATAAGAGAATGGCGATAAAGAGAAGCCCCTTCGTACCATTCTCCAGAAACCGCTAGAGTAAAGGAGGGTCTCATGGCGAAGGAAAGACGGGAGACGGTCGAAATAACGGGGCGGAAAGAGAAAGGACAGAAAAAAAGGATAGACGAAGGGTCATAGGGTCTCTAAGGGAAGGGAAGAAACAGGAAAGGAGAAAGAGTAAACGGGGAAAATGAAGCAGAAAGGGAAGGAAATAAGAAGAAATAGGAAACTCATTGAATGAGGGAAACCCGAACGCTGGAATGGGGGTCAGGATGGGAGAATAGGGGGAAAGAAAGGAAGAGATAAGAGGGAAGAAGGGAATGAAAGAGCATGAACAAAATGAGAAAAGGAAAAGAAACGGGTTGAAGAAAGTAGCGGTAGAAAAGGTGCGTGAAGGGAAAAAGGGGTTCGCAATTGTATTTTATAAGAGCGGGTGCCAGTAGGTACAAATAGTGTAGAAACGTTTCTGACTTCTAAGGGGACCAGAAAATAATGGGGTATTTGTTGCTTTACAGCATAGCCATCCGACGGCTAGATCGCGTTAAGGCGCGATCTCGAAGGAGAGGCTTATGCGCGTTTCCTCCCTTCTGCGAGAATGCCCTACACTACGTGCTTCAGAAGTAACCGTGTTAACCAATAAAACGTACAAATGATGGTAATTAGCGGACAAAGCGCGTGTTGGCAATATTGACTTTAAAAATCCACCACCGGCCAGGTAATCAAGATTTCAACCAAAATCCGCCTATCCTTGGCACAACTAAAATTAGTCGGCCGCTTTTAGCGCCGCCTCAACAACGGCCGCAACGCCAGTAATTGTATTCACTTGAAAATTCCAATTTCGTTGTGTGTACCAGCGTTAGTGCCATTACAACCAATCACGAAAAAACCAATGGCGACCTTGTAAAAATGGGATTGAGCTTACGTCCATCTGAAAAGTATCCGGCCGGGGTCAAACCTATACCAGCTTATATAACACAGAAGGTCGCATCTAGCGTTCTTAAGCGCATATCGCCAGGTGCCGTGTTTCCGAAGTTACATTTTTTATAGAAAATGTTTTCTAGCGCCCCCTTGCAGCGGATTGTGTAATATGCCGCTCTTTCTAATGGGACCAGCTGCGTATATTTAACTCGTTTCGTTTGGAAAATACAAGCCTGGGAAAATTTCTTTTTTTCACAGTCTTTAGGAATAGTTCAAACTAACGATTTCATGTTATTAAATTTTATTCCAGATACATCGGAATGCACCTGTTTGTGAGGCCAGCTTTACTAGTTCGAGATCCAGAATTAATTAAACAGTTAGCAATAAAAGACTTCGATCACTTTACGGATCACGCTTTGTTCAGTGGTATTGAAGAAATTGATCCCGTTCTGTCAAAAAGCTTGCTCATGCTTCGTGGCCAACCGTGGCGGGATATAAGATCAACGCTAAGTCCGTGTTTCACCGCTAATAAAATGAAGTTTATGTTTACCTTAATTTCTGAATGTGCTTCTAATTTTACAAAATTCTATCAAAAAGAAGATTCTGGTGTAATCAGCGTCGAAACAGGGGATATTTTCAGCAGATTCGTTGTTGATGCTATCGCCACAACCGCATATGGCGTGAAGGTGGATTCGTTGAATAATAAAAATAATGACTTCTTTATATTAGGCAAGAAAATATGTAAACTTGAAGGACTAGCGGCATTAAGACTTATAATATATTCAACATTACCTGCGATAATGAAAGTAAGTGATAGGAAGATATTAATACTTATAGTCTATTAAAATTAACCCATGTTGGTGCAATTTTAGTTCTTGGGCATACCTGCACTTTCTCGAAAATACACAGATTACTTTGAGAACGTTTTTAAAGATGTGATACGAACAAGAGAGGCTACTGGAATCATGCGACCGGATTTAATTCAAATATTCCTTGAACGCAGAGAAATAGAATTAATGAATAAAGCCGATCTATCGGATGAATGTTTAATAGCTCAGGCTGGGATGTTTTTCATCGCTGGTTTCGCGAACACTACAAATGCAATGTGTTTCCTAAGTTATGAACTGGCATTAAATCCAAGCGTTCAGAAAAGGCTTCAAAAGGAAATCGATGATACATTACACCAGTGTCAAGGAGAAATATCCTACGAGGCCCTATTCGGAATGAAGTACATGGATATGGTAGTCTCAGGTCAGTAGCTAATTAACAACCATGAAAATGTTAATTTAATTTAATGTATTCTTTGTGTGATAGAACTATTAAGACTATGGCCTCCAGGATCTGTGTTTGATAGAATTTGCGTCGAGGACTACGTAATTGCCCCAAAATTACCACACGAACAGCCACTTCTAGTGGAAAAGGGAACCACACTCCTATTCTCTCTTAGTGCTCTTCATCATGATCCAAAATATTTTCCGAATCCTACCAAATTTGACCCCGAAAGATTTAACGATGAAAACCGGCGTAATATTAACTCTTTCACAAATATCCCTTTCGGTGCTGGACCTCGTTACTGTGTCGGTAGGATATTTTTCAGTCACCTAAAATATGCAAAATACACTAACAATCAATAATTTCAGCTATGAGATTTGTTCTGATGGAAATTAAAATTCTCTTCTTTCATTTGTTGTCAACGTTTGATATCGTGAGACTGGAGAAGACTACTGTACCCGTAATACACAGCAAATTTAAGTTGAATATGGGAGCAGAAGGAGGTATTTGGGTGGGACTTCAACGAAGGAAATCGATGAATTCAAACCAATAACTATTTACTTATAAATCTGCTTATGGTAGACAAGTATAGAAAACAATAGTGTAAAGGAGTAGCATCAATTAATTGTTAAAACTATTAGCTAACTGAAAAAGTAATGTAAAATTATGTAAGTGTAGTTATAGTTCCTTCTTAGTGGCTACGTCTGTGGCATAGTTAGACGAAATAAGAGTATTTCGTCTATGTCTGTGGTAAATTTATTTCGTCCACATGAAAAACTGTTGTGAGTATTCAGAGAAGGAATATTGAGAAACTAGTACTACATCTACATGTTTTTTTAATAATGATGTTCTTCTTTAGTTGCTTTGATTGTACAATTGCTCATCTATCACCGCCTACGGAGAAGGGGCATACCATACACATTTTCCTGCTAAAGAAGAAATTTCTTCATTAACTACAAACGTCTATGATTGCCAAACAATAAATAAAAATTCGAAGCCTAATCTTATGTAATTTGTAAAAAAAATATTTCTGGGATAAATAAAATATAGACGAACTAATATGTGCCTAATCGTGTTTAGATGTTTTCAGCCTTTGACAAGCATATCATTTCTTTTATAATAAATAATTTGTAGCAGCATTAGCAAAAATTAAATGTTATTTTAATCGATATCTATGATCAAAATACAAATTAATGTTTTAGACATAATAATGAACATTCTCAGACTAATACGTCATATTCAAATGTTAACTATTGTTATTGGACTGTCAATGCAAGAAGAATCAACAAAAGTAACATTCCTTCGAACCGATTAAAAATACCGGCATGAAAATACTTTTTTGTATTAGCTGTGGGAAAATGAAACCTCTTAAATTACCTGCCTGCTCTCTCTGTCTAAAAGCTCGTCTACCTGTTGATATCCAAAACTGAATAGGTGAATGAAAAAGCAGAAGAAGAAGTTGGCAGATTTATATAAGGCAGTATAACGTAATGGACCCTGATGCCAAATTTGACCTTCTTTGACCTAAGCAATATCGCAATTGTTTTTAAGGATACAATGTTCTTGGGATAATACTATTTCTTGTTTAGGTGAAAAACTGTATTTCATTATCCTGCAGGATCTCGTATTTATTTTTGCATAAAGAAGTATTCTGGAACCCTAAGTTCCCTTTACTCGAAATGTATCATATTTGGACACAGAAGATGTTTTATTTAATTTTGCGGTAATGACGATTAAAAAGTACAGCTTAATCGGCCAATATGGGTCCCGAGGACCCAATAGTAAGTCGTATTTATGTTGCCTTGTTAGCCGGTCCAGGAGATGGACTATGGTTGTATTTTTTACGCTTTTGTACCAGCTAGTGGTCGGTTACTATACCAATATTCGACTAATGAACCAGAAATTCACATATAAAATACATCGAAACACTGAGACTTCATTCACTGGAACCTCTCTCTCTCTCTTAATGATATGTATGTTATGAGAAATGACAGAGATCATTTACTGTGCGACATGTAAGTTAAGTATGTATTAAGTCCCAATAAATCGCATAACTACTAAAATCAGTTGGCAATTAAAACTTCACCATTGAGTATAAAAAGAGCTACTGTATCCCGACGTACCAACAAACCTTTTACATGAGTGGTGCTCAAGAGGCTAACAGAGAAAGTCAATTCCGATTAACCATCTGAACAAGCAGGGCACAAGTCGGGATACAGTACAGATAATCACCTACAAACTCTCAAAATGCTTATAGAAAAGTTCAACGAGGATAACAAACCCGTAGTTGTAGGTCTTTAGTACTGCCCAGAAATGTGCCGTCATAAATGCTCTTAACGCCTGTAGGATAGATGAAAGATACATCCAAATTTTTAAAAACATCCAAAATATAGCAATCTCCTGCATCAGTTTGCATACTAACCGCGAAAATGTCATCATCGAAATTAGCGAAAGGCAAGGAGACAGCATCTCCCCAAAACTTTTTGCACGCTGGAAAACATCTTTCAGGAATTAATGTGGAGAGACAAACTAATCAATATTGATAGAGAAAAATTGACTGACCTAAGATTTGCTAACGACATCGCTCTAATCTGCGATAATCAACAACATCTACAAAACAAATCACTATAGGTCGGCTTGAAGATAAACATAAGCAAACTTCCTACTACAAATATGGAAGCTATTTATCTCTGCGCCATAAGATGACATTATAGATAGAAGAATTACTAAGGCATGGGTAGTTTTTGGTATTTTGGACACTAGATTTCGGAGTCAGAAACCCAACAGTTTAAGTTAAATAAATCTTCAGTTACTTATGGAAGTGAAACCATCACAGTGACAAAGTTAAAAATAATATGAAGAATCACGGAATGCATAATGCTCTAAGGGGCGGGAAGAAAAATAAATCCGTAAGGGAGCAAACAAAAGTGAGCGACATATGACAGCATCAATGAAGTGGAATTACGTGGGACACGTTGGATAAATGAATTATATGGATGAAACGAATTATACAAAAGGAGGTCCAGAACTACAAAAAGATAGCAGGACGACCAGGACCACGGATATACGACAAAAGGACGCGCGACATAAGGACACGGACAAAAGGACGTGCGACATTTAAGCGCACACGACAAAAGGACGCGCGTGTTTAGGACGCCCGACAAAAGGACGCGCGTGTTTAGGACGCGCGACAAATGGACGCGGCCTGATAAATTTCCTGAAAGTAGAATTTTTGAATAAGACTGTTAATTATTAATAATTATTATATTTGAACGTGTTAATATAAATTTAATTTTCACATGTACATTAGCTAATGAGTTTATTATCCTTCAACCAGGACTGTGACCACAAACTATCATGGTAGACTTTGAGAGAGCTGCTATCAACGCTTTCCACAGTGAATTTGAAAAGGCAATCAATCCATAATGCAGTGCGGGCAGTGTGGCCAGGTTCTCAATTAATTGGGTGCCGGTTCTCCGACAGGCTGGGTTTCGGAATATACAGAAACTTGGACTAACAGCGGAATACGAACGTCAAGAAAGTGAGATAGGCAGGTGACTCAAATACACGTTTGGCTTGCCTTTTTTAAACTACGCTGATGTCGGCGATTGCTTCGCATTTGATTTAACGGCAATACAGCCTCAAGATGAGACAGTGTCGAAGTATGCAGACTATCTAGTGGATAATTATATCGGCGAAGAAGCTACTTTTCCATCGGAATTATAGGCAGAGTGCAGCAACAGCATAGAAAGAACAACAAATGCATGCGAGTCCTTTCATTCCAGATTTAACTCTAATTTTTATTCCACCCACCCTGATATATTTGCGTTTATTGAAGTGCTTAAACATTTCCAAACGGATACTTACGTAGAACTTCAAAGCTGAACCAAGAAAGTGAGAACTCGAGACCCCGCAGTACGGAAGCGTACAGAATTACTACATACTAATATAAAGCGGTATAATTTAGGTGAAATTTCAAGATTGCATTTTGTTAAATGTGCAGCACACATGTATTCTAATGTAAATAACTAAATACTAATGTAAACAATTTCTAACTATGATTTACCTATACTGATTGTTATTACATTTTCCAATACGCAATTAACAATAAAATATTTAAAATACCGAAAGATCTTTTTTGTTTTGAATAACCTAATTACACATTACTACCAGTGGACAGCATCAAATTTGTGGTAAGGATTATAAGACGGCCAGCCGAATTACTGGCGCCCAACTTATGGTATGCTTTGTAGGCATACCTAACGCAATAAGGATTAACTAAATCTTTAGCGTCCAATTTATGCAAGCCCTTTGAGAATGCCTTAAGGTTGCTCAATGGTTAACTAATTTGTGACATAGTTAACCTGCAGGTTAACTTTTCGTTGAATAAAGGTGACCTTGTATTTCTGGGAGATTAACTTTTAGTTATCTTTTAGGTAACTTTGGTTATGTGGGAAATAATGAAAATGTAACATGGCGATCTACTGTAGGATTACTGTTAATTTCATTTATGCCTACAACTTGAACACAAAATTGTATACCGTTGAAAACAGATTAACAAACTCTGCCGAAATAGATATATAAATATAGCATTCATTAAAAAAATATAAATGACGTCATAACTTTTTCAGAAGTTAATGGCAAAATCTAAAAATAACTTTTTCATATGCGTTGTAATTTAAATCGATTTTTTTCTCTGCCATAAACATTAATGGTTTTAATGAATTTATCCGCTACTAACTAACTAGACGTAGACAACAAACTACAATGCACGCCGCTTAATGGGAACACGGATAATATTATCATTCGGGTACTGTCTTTCGTAAAGAACGTGCGGAACGTATAGGAATACATAGGAAAAACTAAAGAAGCTGTTCAAAATGACCGCCGTTTTCCTGCAGACACAAATTTACTCGTCTTGTCATACTATTAAATGCATTTATAAGAATTTGAGGAGTTATATTGGCACACTGTTCCGTAATTCTGTTTTGCAGTTCCTCGATATTGTTAATAGGGGTCTTGTATACATTATTTTTCAGATAAGGGAATATAAAGTAATCTAAAATAGTCAAGCCTGGTGATCTCTGGGAAATTCTGGATTTGAAAGTTAACTAATTATTCGATTGTCAAAAAATTCACGAATGTAATTGAAGGTCTCTTGAGCGGTGTGGGCCGTCGCGCCATCCTGTTGAAAGTAGCCTTTCTGGAGCTCATCTTCATGAAGCTGATTTATAAATTCACGTACAATATTCCGGTATCTTTGAGCAGTAACAGTTTCCTGGAAAAATATGGGTCCGATAATACGTCGGCGAGACACAGCAATCCAAACACCAACTTATAACGAGTGAAGGTGAGATTCGCGAAAAGTATGCGGATTTGCAGCACTCCATAACCTCATATTTTGTGAGTTTGTATAACCCGAAAGGGCGAACCAGGCCTCGTCAGAAAAAAGCGTTACATTTAGCAATTCGTCGTTGTTCATTAAATTTTGTTGGAACCACTGACAATACAAAATCCTCCTATTGTGATCTGCTGGCAGCAACTCATATAAAGCAAGATTTTGTATGGGAACAGCATTAAAACTTTTTTGACAATAGTATGGCAAGTTCCTAATGATAAACCAGTCTCTTGCGTAAGTGTACGTAGTAATGTAGTGGGTTGCTCGTTCAAACGCTGACGAACATCATCAACTTTATTTTGAGTACGAACTCTTGGCCTTCCAGCTCTATCTCTATGAGTAATTCTCCCTGTATCTCGGAATACATCAACACATCTTCTAAGTGCGCTGTAAAAATCTCCTTCAAGGACAGCAATATCTGGAAATTGTTGCCGAAAATCCTCTAAACATGGCACCGCACTAGAAATCCATTCGCCGTTCTCTCGTACACCATTTCGAAAATATGATTCAATCATAAATGTTTTGTGTTCTATTGTAAAAACCATTATAATTGTAACTTATTTGAATTTTCAATATAAACTGATGACAACAACAACAGTGATGACAGTTAATGAATTTTAAAGCTTGCTGTTGACATTACTTTTATTTTCCATGGCCAACCCTTATGTAATTACTTTTTGAACTCACGGTATATACGCACACAGATATTCAAACACATTAATGTTGTAAAGCTCAAACTAGGTAAGAAAACTTAACTTGAAGTAAAAGTTTCTATTGAAATTACATATATGTTATTATTTATTTATTACAAAACATTCTCATTAATGTTAGAATAATGTAATACTTTATTGGCCAGCCCTTGTCCTTGATAACTAATTTGCATCTATTTGGCATGGTATTTGCCAGTTTGGAAAGTTCGTCCTTGAAGAAACCTTGGAGAAACCAGGCATTCATACGGACTTGTCGGGTTTTCTTCGAAATGATTCGCTGTACATATTTTCGATGGGATTAAGGCCTGGGGATTGTGCTGGCTGACCCATTCTATCGACTTTATTGGTCGACATCCAAGATTAAACAACTTTTACTCTATGTCAAGCTGCATTATCATCCGGCAATATCAACTTTTCTTTCCATAAAAATTTTTCCCACTAGGAGGCAACATCTTATTCGGCAGTAGTTCAATCTATTTTCTGGCACTGATCATTCCACAGACGACATGAAGTTGACTAGCTGTTTCGCCACTCATACACCCTCATATCATATCAGAGGTTAAGTGTTTATTGTCAGTTGTTTGGTAAAACTTTTTTCCCAACATACGTATTACCACCATAATTATTGATATTAGAACTGAACCTATCAACGAATGGCACCTTTTGCCACTGTTCTGGTGTTCAGTGCCCATATTTCTCTACCCATCGAAACGGCTAAGTCTGTTTCGCGGAAAGCAGCGGTTTACTGCATTTTTAAAATGTAAAAAGATGCAAAACCTCTGCCGACATGAACAAGGATATTTTGAATATTCTTCAAAATTTAAGATAGAACTGTTAATTTTGTATATTTTGACATACAAAGTGATTTTTTAAAAAGTCAATTGCAGTAGCCTAGGGATTGTCCCGGCTATATTAAGCTTTAGAATCTGACAATATGAAAATTGTAACAGCATAGCTGCCAATAATTAAATAAAGAAGCTTCAATTATTTATTCAAAAATGAATTTCACAGTGCAGCATAAGATATATATGGTAAAAGCTTATTACCGAACTGGAATCATCATAAATGGTGAGTGGCGGTATTCGATCTAGGAATGCTTCAACGATTTTACAGACCATTTTGGAATGGTTGAATACATTCGATTTTACGATGCTTTAAGGCACACTGTGGAATTATTCGATGAAACAGGCGTCCTGGAAAATGTTAGACAAATAATGGCTGAAGCTCCCTCAACTTCACTTCGCCGTCTTTCACAGCGCATTGATTTGTCTTACACAACCACGAGGAATATTCTTAAAGCAGATTTAAAGTTATTCAGATATAAAGTAACTTCAGTTAATCAGATTCTACCAGCAGACGTGCCTCTAAGAGAACGATATTGTCAATGGTTTTTAAACACATTTCCTGAAGACAACGACTTGAACAACGTGTTTTTTTTTCGGCCGAAGCATGGTTTCATTTATCTGGATATGTGAACTCCCAAAATATGAGAATTTGGTCTGCGGAGAATCCATATGCGTTTAAAGAAACACCCCTTCATCCGCTGCGGGAAGAGTACTTCCAGCAGGATGGCTCCCCTGTTCATTGTACTCTGGAGAACTTGAATTTTATTCAGGAATTCTTCGGCAATAGAGTAATCAGTCGGAACACTCCAGTTGCTTATCCACCCAGGTCCTGTGATTTAGCAACTTTGGACTTTTTTGTCTGGCCCTATGTGAAAAATTCAATTTATCAGACACCAATACAAAATTTAGATGAGCATACAGCGAGAATAATTCATAAATGCAACGAAATAAACAACTCACAGCACATGCTCGAAAATGTGCCTCGAAGTTTACAAAAACGAGCAAGATTGTGTATAGAGCAAGGGGGTGGACATTTCCAACACTTGCTGTGAAAGAAATCTTGACGAAAAACCTGTAATTTACTTACTTTAATAAATTACAAATCAGTTGCAACTAAATACTTGTTCATTTTCACATTTTGTTGGGCCAAAATTTTTAACTACCTGAACTGTCACACAGTTTGACATACAGGTAAATGTCATTCAAAGCTCATTACAGCTGACTGCAGACGGAATAGCTTTTTTTCTAGGCTTGCTGCAATTGACTTTTTAAAAAATCACTTTGTAGATTAATAAAAAAATTTTGAATTAAAAAACTCTCTATTTTTCGCTAAAGTATATTCGACTTGATTTACGTAGTATCTTTTAGCTATTTAACTCTCTCTTTTCACTCTAAACGCGACATAAAAAACAATTATTTAAAGGAATTTATGTATGGAAAACAATGTATGTTCAAAAATGCTGAATTTGTTCCACAGCTCATAATGTATCAAAATTGGTAATAAAGTTTTGTATAATTTTGACATGAATATTAAATAATGCATGACGTATAGTAGTAAATTTGAGAGTTTATTAGCTTATTTAAATAGTAAAAAATTTGGGAGATATCTAAAACAGTTTTATAAAGGTGTGCGAATTTCAAAGATTGCGTAATTTAGAAATGTTTACATTGAAGCGCGTTTATTATATTACGTAAACTTTGGCATCCATAAAGCCAGCTGCCTGAAGCTATATTCTGTTCTATGCAACTTAGTGTAGTAGAAATATCCTTGTGCAGAAGAAGTGTATGACACACAAATTCTTGTAAGTTTAACATTCCTGTATCGATTTCATGTACTAAACATTGGACAATATACAGTGCATTCAAAGAGAAATACTTAATACTAGTCGCTCCGCGACTCCGATTGACTGATAATTTGCGAATGTACCATCATTACACAATGGAACCTCAAACTGTTTGATACAAGACATGCGGGGTTTTTGTAAAAAACAACTGAGAAATATTTTTTGGCGGCACCGTATTATTGTAAACGTATATTCTGCATTTTATAACGTTTGAAAACTATGAACCTGCAGAGTAATGTGCAATGCCAATATCGGTTAACTAGTATATTATACATTAAGGGTGAGAAATGTATGACTTTTGCTGAGGTGTAATTTGTAGCCAGAGGGCGAAGCCTGACGTCTACAAAGCACCTTAATATACATAGTATTTTTCTCCTAAGGTGTATATACTATTCTTTCCACAGCCGTAAGATTAAAACCGAAAAACGTTGTCTCCTGAAACGTAATATATTGACATTTTAATTAAAATTTCCTAATTTTAAAACTCTTAGCTGTCTGATAAATTTGCATTTAAATGCTCAATCCCATGACAACTATCATAAATCACGAAAACAAGTTTTTGTTTACGTTCGACTGTGTTGGCAATTTGTGCATTTTGAAATTAAAGTACTAAAAGAATCGCAAGAAATTGTCGAAGCCGCTGCTGCTGTATTTGAAAATTTGTTCCTACAAAATCAAAGAAAATTGTACAACATGGCCTACAAGAACTTTTTTACCGAGAACGTTTTGCTGGCATTCTTTGGCGAAAAGGCCAAAACGTTTAAATTTTCGTCTTTATGGGCGCAGTATTGAATGATCAAGGCTTGTATGGGTATCTACGACAATGCGGACATAAGCAGATTTTCAAAATAATCGCTTCTTTAAAAAGAAGTTCAAATGGATATTTGCCAAAAAAACATAAAAATTGACCAATTTATCTGTAGACAATATTCAAAACGTAGGCTCTTCCTTGATAATCAGTATCTGTAAAGGTGCGTCTCCACTAAGCAAATGTCGTAGGACCGCATATACAGTATTGACATTGTCCACATTCATGTTATAAAAAATACAAATAGTTACATATGTCATAATAAAAGTAATTAATGTAGCTCATATAATACATACAGTCTGACAACTAGCGGTAAAAGGAATCTAGATTAAATAAATAAATAAATACAAAATATAAACATACAAGAGAGAACGAAACGCAAACGAAGCAAAAAAAATGAATACAAAAGGAAAAGCAACAAAATCATTTTAAAAACTCCTCTATGCTGTAAAATGCATGTAAAGAAAGCACAGTTTCATATTTTTTTTAAATTGTCAATAGTTTCATGATAAGATTTGAAGGTAATGTTAATATTAGCATATTTTTAAATAATTCCCTACAGCTAGCACGTCTACTTACACCTGTCATATTTCTTATAGCAGTTTTTTGTAATTTAAATAACCGTAATCGTTCTTTTGAGGATCCCCAGGAAATGATACCATAAGATATTAAGGAATGAATATGTGTAAAATAAAATATTTTCAACAACCTCAAAAAAAAAGTTGTCGTAAACAATAACACATAGAAGCTACTTTCTTACACGTTGAATCAATATGTTCTCTCCATGAGCAGTTTTCTGAAATATGCAGCTCTTAGAAATTGGTAGTATAAACTTGTTGGATGCTAGACCTACCACCTCTTATTAATAACATTTTGTATTCACTAGTTTTTGATAAATTACAATTTATAAAGACAGATTTTTTGTTATTTACGATTAATTTGTTTTTGGAAATGCAACTACATATTTCAGGCAGCTGCTCACTAGCATATTCGGTTATATTTCCTTTTTTGTCATTTTTATTAATCAAGATCGAGATATCATCAGCAAACAAAACGGTGATTTTAAAATTGAAATCATTTATATAAATTATGAACAGTAAAGGTCAAAATAGACCCTTGCGGTATAAGGAAAGGGCTAAAATAAAACACAATTTTAATTACAGGATGTATTTAATAAAAGCATCCAACACGTCTTAGCCCGTCAAGAATACATAAGAAACTACTAAAATACGGTTTACAGGACTCATAATTTTGTTACGGTCTAAAATCCAGTCTGGGTAGGAACGTGACCTATTAACCTTTGTTCTACCCTTACTTAAGTCGAATAGACCATAACATTCATTCAGTGTTGATTTATTTTTGTTATGCATTTATCCTAAGAAAACCAACATGCGGGACACCAATCGAGCTCCGGAGCCATTCAGATCTTGTCTCATTTACTACAACATAATGATATCTGTTACTTAAGTAATCTTTGAACCAATCCAGTACACAGCCTCTCACACCATAACTCTCCAATTTATATAATAATATTAAATTATGCCCCACTACATCAAACGCTTTGCTGAGGCCAAGAAAAATTCCTATGTTGTTACATCCTTTACCAATATTTTCGTACAGTTGATTTAAAAATTTAGTTATTCCGCTTATCGTGGATAAACCTTCTCTAAAACCAAACTAGTTCTCATTAAATAATCTACATTTATTAAAAAAATTTTTAACGCTTTTAGCCACCAGTTTTTCCATAACTTTTGAGAAAGAGCTGTGTAACGCGATGGGTCTGCCACTTCTGACCCACTTTTGTGCAGCGGTTTAATTTTAGCAATTTTTAGTTTGTTTGGAAAACGACCCTGATTGATAGAGGAGTTACAAATAAACGATAGTGGTTCGGCGATATATAATTTACAATGCTTTGTAACGAAGTTTTTAGCGACATCACGAATAGAATTTGTTCAATAAATTTTGAAGTGAGTGGTTCGCAAAAAGGGCGCTCGCAGCGCTCGAATTCAATGAGTGAGCTTCCTCCCTCCATTTGTTTGGCATGACGACGATCACCGAGTAAAACCGTTCCGAAGGGGTTGGTATAAAAGGATAAGCCCTTTAAATTTTAAAGTAATTACGAGTCTTACTTGTAACATACCAGTCGAGTCTTCACTGACAGTCCAATCCGAATAGCTTAGCTAGCAGTAACCGTTTATATTCTTAGTTCCAGAATATTTCCGATTCCGTGGCGAGAACTCCGTTAAACAAACAATTTAATTATTTTAATTCAATTCCTGTACAACGCGAATACTTTCCAATCATCGAACTTATTTGATACTACAGAATAACTTTCGTCGATACGGCATAATTCCCATAAATGCAATCCTGATTTAACAATTCCGCTCGTTGCCGCAAATAATAAACTTTCTACGATTCGTATTCAGTTATGATTTTGACTGCTGGCTTTGCGGCTTAATTATTACGTATAAATACGACAACAATGCGTTAGATTCAGCTGATTTGCATCGGCTTTAATTAATGTAATTGTTGGAGGCATAAGTAAGTCCTAAGGATTAAAAACGTTAAGGTGCACCAGCTGATTTGCTTCGGCTTATTTACCCGAGAACGTTTAATTCAGATTTATTAAGTATCCCGACACACCGCAATCCTGATAACGTACAAAAGAGATTTGTTTACATTCTAAAATTCCGTACCGACGATAAGAGTTTCACAGATGTTTGACCGACTGTCACTGTATTCAGCGAGATTAAAAATTTGTTTGAATCGTAACCTTCCATTGGTACATTACTAATTATCATCCGCTTAATAAACTTATTTCAAAGTTGTACGATCCCTTAATAGGGATTGCATCACCGACAACCGAAAGACCGAGGAGCCCGTGCAGTACCGCACCGAAAGCTTTGGGGACTTTCAGAGTGACCACTGCGGCCGTGCAGTGACCAATCATTACCGTCAAATTCCCTATGAGCTTGAACGTGCAGGCAGACTGATTCGAATTTTATTAATATTCTCATAGTCGCAAATATTGTTCATTTAATACCCGTAACAATACACTGAGGGACCTGTTTATAAAAAATAAGTTATTTCACATACTTAGTTATTATTAATTAATATTGTACAGGTAATAGGTAAATAAATTGCCATTAATTACTCTTAAATTGAGTTTACCCGGCGAAAACGTTCGCAAAAGGTCCGTACGATCACACTATTAGTTGTACGTAATATACGGATCAAAACATGAACCGTCGAACTTTGTATCGATCAAAGAGCAATTGAATGAAGGATGCTGACAGACCGCAAAACCAATGAGTGCCTTGGAGAGAAAACAAAAATAACCAATATAGTCGAACGATTGACACGCTTGAAATGGAACTGGGCCGGCCATGAAGTAAGAAAACAAGAAGGATGGTGTAACAAGATCGTAAAATGGAGACCATGGCGAGAAAGTCGAAGTCGAGTAGACCCATAATGAGGTGGTCGTATCATCTTAAGAAGGCTGGGCTGGACACCTATATCCGAAACAGGATAAAGAATGGCTGATGAAGATGAAGAAGTTGTAACAGCGAGTTGAACGTTTCAATCAAAGATAGGCATTTTTGAGAGAGTACGGAGTTTCTTCCTGTGAATATGTAACGCCTGTGTCGACATGAACACAATAAATAATGAAACGTTATGTTTCTCAAAAACATATTTGACTTGTTCTTGATCCTACCATACACCTCTCTTTTCAACATATACGTATAATGGCCCATAAAAAGCCAAAGGCTAAAAACGTGGGCAAGTAATTAAATAAGTTTATGTTTCTGAAAACACCGTACGCTCAAACATTTTGTATTTGTTCTACAGTTCCACAACATATTAAAGCGGAAATCATGTTTTTTTTTATAATTTTAGCATTATGAGCCACTTATATTATATCAGCCTAGTTCATTTGAAACTCGATCAGCCTATTTAAACACTAAACCATCTGGGAGATATCGGTGACAGTTTCAAAGGCTTGCTAGTTTTAAAAATGTTTACATTAGATCCTGTTTATTATATTACGTAAAATTTGACCTCCGTAAAACTAGTCTGCCTAAAGCTATGTTCTGTTCTATGAACTTTAGTGCCGTAGAAATATCCTTGTGCAGAAGAAGTGTATGATGCACACATTCTTGTAAGTTTCACATTCAAAAAGAAATACTTAATTGTAGTCACCACGCGTCTCTGATTAGCTGTTAATTTGCGAATCGTTACAGAATGGAATTTCAAACTGTCTAATTAAAGCCATGCGGGGTTTCTATCAGCCGCAAAATCTTTTCTTGGCGGCACCCTATTATTACAAACGTATGTTCTCCATTTTAAAACGTTTGAAAACTATGAACCTGTAGAGTAACGTGCAATGCCAATATCGGTTAAAATAAATTTATCTTCTCGAGTAAGGTATTAATCTTTGAAACAACTGTTCATGGTTCAGTTGCTCTCACATTTGTATTAGAAAACAATAGGAGAATTATAGAAAACTTTGTAAAATATACAGACTAATCACTTTAAGCACTTCGTTGCCGAGAAAACACTTTGGTGTTCTGTGAATGTGGGTCAACAAATACAAATCGAATAAGTTCAAATATTTTATAAAATACGTTAATTTGAAAATATGACTGTGGCTGAATTTCATATACAAGTTGCCGTCTCCGTATCATCATCATCATTAACTCAAATCGGTCCATCGTTGGATATATGTCCATGGATCTCTATTTTGCGCAACACGTATTTAGACACCCACAGAGTTGTCTTCCGACGCTTCTCTTATAGTCTATCTCATCTAAGAACTTCTTTCAAGGTCACTTTGAGGTAGCAACGCTTCGTATGAATCGTATGAATCAAGATTACTAGTATGGTCAGCGGTTCGAAACATAATGTAATGTGATGTCTCCTGCGTTTACCTGTAAATAAAACATGCTGTATTTGTAAAACGTATCAATAAATAAATAAATCCTGGAAGCAAACGTGCACACCGCATTCAGATTTTGATGTCTATTACTACGTATTATTAGTAATGGAACAAAATTCATTAATACCTGTTGAGAACCGCACGTTTGCTTTTCCCTCGCTGGGTTTCTGAAGAATGAAGCTAGAACATGCGCAAGCACACGCTATGTCGCTCTAACGTCATTAGCCCCTGACTAAAAGCTTTGCCCGTTATGATGCACTGAATTCATGTGCGCAAGACATCCGATCTCTGTCTGAGAAACAGCGCTTAGTGAGCCGCCGACAGAGATGCAAAGTTAACAGCACTTGCATGTTGACGCTGCACGCAGAAATTCCATCGGAGTTCTTAGGTGAGATTGACTATACCCAGTTGTGGTCGCCATTCAGTCAGTTGTTTGATCCATCGGTATTCTTTCAAACGCCTCAGGTGTCGCTCCCAATTCCATTTCAAAAATGTAACCAGTGTATCAGCTCCGTAACCTTTATTTGGTTGCGACACAAATGTTCGTTTTTCTATCCCGAAGGCTGACTCCGAGCATAGATCTTTCCATTGTTCTCTGTATGTATTTTCGTTTATCCACTACGCTCTTCGTTAAGGCAATTGTCTCTGAGCCATAAGCCAACACAGGTAGTACGCACTCATCGATAACTTTTTTTTATATTTGAAATGTTGCCTTCAATGTATATCGCAATTTATTAAAAGCAATCCATACCAACTTAGTTCGTCTGTTAATTGCAGCTTCTTGGTTCTCTTTTCCTAATTTGATGGTATGTCCCCAATATATAATATATTCATTCCCTTGTTCAATATCCGTTGCATTAACTCAGACGTTACGATTTACCGGTAGGTTGGTCAGAATCTTTGTTTTATCAAGGTTCATCTATTCCTCATACCAGATGTGCAGGTGTACTTTTCCATTTAAAAACAGAAAAAAAGTTAGTCAACAAACAGATTTCGGGCTGACTCTCCATTGTATTCTGAAGTTGGACCTTTTGGCGTATTTTTGTACATATATCGGGTTTTCACGTCCAACTGATTTTTCGGTATCACAATTTAAAGTATTTTACCCCATAGACCAGGTACGGAGGTACATATGTACTTCCATACAAAATGTATGGAATTTGATTGAATGCAAGGATGTTTCGTATTTTGTTATTGCAGTTATTGTCATTTATACAATTTATTCAAACATTTTACTAACATATCATGAAATAAATGTTATTTATCAGAAACATAAAAAAAAGTAAACAACAAAAATTTTAGTAGCACATCAAACATTCATACTTCACCCACTTTGTGTGATCGGCACAGACTGCCAATTTACATTTGTGGCCTGTATTACGCGATTTTCGTTTTTTTTTTTGTCATCTTCCCACATCAAACACATTTTGGAAAGGCCCTTTACGGTTTCATGACCTCTGCTGTCCACTTCAGGTGTATTGGATTTAATGTTGCTGCGAATAATATTAATAAACTCCTAGTACCTGTTCCATAGCATTTTTCATCAAAAATTGTTTTACAACGTTGGGCGTTGTTGAACGATCGACAATGCTTGGCCGGCACAATTCTTGTCCAAGGTTTTGTAGGAAATATCGGCGATAATCTTTTGTGATATATGGATGTAGCTCCCTGTAAATAATACAGGCAGCAAGACCTATGACGTCAATCATGTTGAAGAACATGGCCAAAGGCCAACGATTTGTCTTCCGCTTACATGTATAGTTACTCAACATCCTATCCATCACATCGACACCACCCTTTGTCTGATTGTAGTAATGTACAATCTCCTCTTTGTCATAGACTGGGGTGCCAGCATCCAAGCGCATGCTTGATGTGAGGTACACAGCTTTATTTCGCTTCACCACGACAGGCACAAGCGTACAATCCTTTCGAAAAGCATATTTCGCTGTTCCAATTGCATCCGATGTAACAGGTTATATTTCCTTGCGGATGTATGGCTTGTTGCACCGTAGCATTCCGACTAAAGACAATTTGCAGCTGCGCAAGTGAAAACATAGAGTCAGTACAGTGAAAACATTATCGGTAGTTACGTTTCGTCCCGAATTCCGATACAGTTGTTGTCACAGCTAGAACAGTTGATTCGCTAATGTTCGTCTGACGCTGTCCACCAGGAGGCTTTCCGGTGTAGATGTGGCCCTGCAACTGGTAGCCGTTCGAATAGTTACATAAGGTAAGGTGGGGTAAGAGCGACCCAAAATTGTAATAGGTGAACTTTGATATAGCATAAATAATAAACGGCAAATCGATGGAATTTGGAATTGGGCAGTATGGAGGCTCAGTATATACTGTACGTATTGCAATAAGTGAAACTGGTAGGTACTGACAAATTTCCCAGATTAAATTTTTTCATTGATTAAATGTGCCTGGTCCGCACTTGCCCCTCCATTTGGGGCAAGTGCAAACCTGGTCCGTATTTAATTATGTGTAGTCTGATTTTATATTGGGGCAAGTGCAAGATAATAAACGACTCATGAATTTTTCGATAAGCAAAAAATTTTTAAAAATATTTCAATTAATCCATTTTTTATTAACTTTATAAAGGGATTGCTACCTATAAAAAATTAAATCAATATTTTATAATATTCAAAATATATCCCAAAAATGCATTTTTATCATTAAAAAACTTTATTAAGTAATACAAAATAGTATTATAACTAAAAAAATATAAACTTGTGAAAACAAACAAAAATTAATCCAAAATAGTATACTTATTAACTAAAAAAAAATATAAACTTGTGGAAACAAACAAAAATTATTTTAATTCAACAACATGGACAGGATCTTCGAAAACATATTTTTGAAATTGTGCGCTCTTTATTATTGTGGGTTGCTGAAGTTTTTCTTCGATAGCTGATAACATAATGGAGCAATTATCACTTTCATCGAGTCTGTATTCACGATCGCTTTTCAATTTTCTCATTCCTGTTACATCTGCTTCATCATTATACACCTTCTTCACAAGACAAACGTATTTATAAAGTTTCTTTTTGCCTGGGAAATTAGCCAATACAAAATCACCTGATTGAATTGTTAAAATATCTCTTCCTGTCGCTTCTTCAGCAATGACTTCTGATCCTTCTTTGTCATTATATGAAACGTCATCTTCAATGCCTATATTCTCATTAATTTCAGATTCTGAAACACTATCAATTCACTTATTCGGTCTTCACTTGGATCGCTTTTCCAAGATGAGTCACTATCATCGGAATCGGATAGATTTCCAATATTCTTCTTCTTGTTCTTTTGCTTTTGTTTCGTAACTAGTCTTTCTGCTTTTTCGGCTATTTTGATTTCTTTTTTTTTCTGCTCGTTCTCTTTATGCTGCGCAACATCTGACTGCGTTATGACTTCAGCTCCTAGACAAATGCGTTTTTTTGGTTTTTTTATCTCAGATGAGCTATCTCGTTTAACTGATTTTAACAGCAGCTCTTCAAAACTAACTGGCAAATTAGATTCAACAGAAGTACTTGGCAAATTAGATTCAACAGAATTTGTATTCAGTACATTTGCAGGAATATCATCTATTAAAGTGTTTGTTTCGGCATTAGTTTCGTCTGGACGATTGTTATTTCTGGATTTTACTTCTTTCCATCTTTTAAGAGCACTAGGATCAAAAGATTGCTCTGGCACAACATGTCTATCAACTGGACAAATTCCAGCTTTCTTAAAACCATTAATCAATATTTCTTGATTTGTTTCCGTCCAAATATTGCCAATCAACTTTGAAAAAATGCTTTTTGGTATTTTGACTCCCACGTTTTTTCTTTGCCACTCCACTAACTTTGCGTCCCATTTGCACTTTAGAGATTTAAATACGCTCAAATCTAAAGGCTGTAGTACGTGACTGGTGTGTGGAGGCAGTTTTAATATGGTTACCTGATTCTCGATAGCAATTCTTATTACTTCTACACCCAAATGTGTAGCGTGACCATCGAAAATGACTAGAACTGGGCGTTCGTTACCAATGTGAGGTATAAAGCTTTTTTCGAAGTAGTTTTTAAATACTCCACTCTCCATCCAACCGTTTGAGGTTGCTACGTATGTAGTGTTTGGAAATTCACTTCCAGAAGGTGCTATCCACTGGTCCCATACGTGTTTCCCCTTGAATATTATAAGTGGTGGTGCTTTATCTCCTATTGCACTACAGCACATCAAAACTGTCGTATTCTGTTTACCAGGACCACTAGTTGTACGTGTTGCCCGCAGACCACGCTGTCCGACTATTTTCGTTTTAGAAGGGTCAGCGCAAAAACTGCTTTCGTCTAGGTTCCAAATTTGGGAAGGTTTGTCTTCCAATCCTAATTCTTTAATTGTTTTCTCCAGCAAATCAAAGTAGTCATTTATCAGGAAAGGATCAACATTTTCTTTCTTGCGTATTCCACACTTTGAGGTATTTTTATAGAGAGGTTGTGCCTAGATTTAAAGTTGAGAAACCAATCTTCTCCTGGTACCCCGTCTTTAAATGGCGTTTCGACTTTATTAATTCTAACATAATCGCCAACAGTTTTCAGTATCTCTTTTCGAGATAAACCGAATCCCCATCGTTCCATGCTACAAATAGCATTTGCAAGGGACTTTTCATCTTCAGCACCAATAGCAGGACGTCTACCATAGCTGGTGCTCCCTTTGCCTCTTCTGCCTTTGGTGTGATCATGCAGTGTGTTTTTAGGAATTCCATATATTAAACTAGCCCGGTATACTGTTAGTTCGCCAGACTTTATCCTCTGTATAGCGATTTTGAAGGATTCCGGAGAATACCCTGTCCCTCTTTCACTTTTTCTTACGTAATTCCTCACCATAATTTATTCTGAAACATAAGAAAAAACATAAATTTATCTTAGGGGTAAGTACGTACCATAACATGCAGTTGCCCCACCATTTTAGTGCGAACTTGCCCCAGAAGCATGTTTCGCAGGGGCAAGAGCAGACTACCACGAAAAAAATGGATGCAGATAGTTTTTCAAAACAAAAACAATTACTACTTAAAATAGACACACAAAACAATAATACTTACCAAAAATTTCACCAAAATCCTTGAAGATGCCGGATATAATTACAGATGAATTTTAAGACACGCACTCGACGTACACTTTGAAATGTAGGTTGGGTACACAATGCTGCGTCACAACATACGCTGTCGGCGAAACCATCGAACTAAAACGCAGAAATGTGATACAAGTTTGTTCGACTTCGACCGCATAGGTGGCGCCTCTATATTCAAAGGCAATAATATTTACAGGCCAGGTACGCACTTACCCCAAAAACGCTCTTGCCCCACCTTACCTTAGCCAAAAAAACCTTTATTCCGTGCTTGGCCGATTTGCTAGGTATATACTACGGACGATTTCGAAAAAGTTAATTATTACAGAAACTTACCTCGAATATATTAAAAGAAGTACAGGCGAGCGAATTATGACGTTGGGGTTATAAGTTCGGGATAGCTGAAGAAAAACAGTATCTAAAGAGACCGTACCAGACGGCAAAAATATTCTCATATCTAGTTTATGAAAATACACGAAGGTTAATAATGTTGAAGGCATGCACGTAAATAGTGGCATAAAACAAATTTTCCAAGAGAAAACAAGGATGCTTTAGCAAAATATCATTATGGTTTAATTAAACTTGAAGTTTTGCAATTTATAAGAATGTTCCGGGGCCTAATACTAAAACTAGACTAACTTAGTATGTACCTGCTCCCTGTTTATGAAGGGGCATACTATGCTATCATTTCGTAAATCTAATAATCAACTGTCAAATTTGTATAAATTTTTTATAGAAACCCTTACTTCATCATCATATTAGTCCATATTAGTCCACTGCATAGGCTTCTCTCCAACTATCCCATTTCTTCCTTTCCTGTGCTATTCCAATCCAGTTGCTTCCGACGAAATGTCGAATAGTACAGCCCTATCACGTTGATGATCGTCCTGCTATGTTTTTATAGCTCTGGGCCTCCATTTTATAATTCGTTTCATCCATGTAATTCATTCATGCAACGTGTCCCACGTAATTCCACTTCATTGATGCTGTCAAATGTCGTTCACTTTCGTTTGCTCCCTTATGGATTTATTTTTCTTCCAGCCTCTTAGAGGATTATGCAGTCCGTGATTCTTCATATTACTTTTAACTTTACCAAACTGATGGTTTCAGTTCCATAAGTAAAACTGAAGATATTACTTCCTAGGGGTAAAGACCTCACTCCCTGAACAGGTCCGTCGCTTCAGCGAAGGACAGAATCTTGTTCAAGGGCGTGTCTTGAATGTCTCTTGGTTCAAGAAAGGGAGATCCAAGGTGTTTATGTCTTAAGGACATGTTCAGAGGTTTCCTCTTGCTCTTGACATTTTCTACACTGGTTGTTTAGCACAATCCCTATAGTGTGGAGATGATTGTTCAGGTGTCCGTGGCCTGTAAGGAGGCCCGTTATTATCCTGATTTGTCTTCTGCTTAGATTCAGAATATAGTCTACCGATTTAGGCGTAGAGTTCTTGATGAAGGCTCTAGCCTGTCTGGGTGTGAGTCTGGAGGTCCAAGAGTGCTGAAATTGCGCGTTTGCGTGATTCCAGATCTCGTGCCTCACATGTTTGGGAGCTATTCCAAAAGCTGACTCTAGACCTAATAAAGCTTCAGAGGCCCCAGCCACAGCTAGGGCATCAGCTTTCTCATTGCCACTTATTCCACTATGGCCCGGAACCCATAGAATTTTCAAATAATTCTCAGCTGAGAGTTTGACGAGAGTGGCTAGACATTCTTCGACAAGCCTAGACCCTATCTTAGGAGATGTTAGGGCCTTAATGGCCGCTTGACTGTCCGAGCAAATGTAGATATATTTACCTCTATGATTTCTGTTGAGGTTTTCGTTTGCACAGGCAGTAATCGAGAATGTTTCTGCCTGGAAGACCGTAGGATATTTTCCTAGAGCAAACTTGAGTTTGACCCTGGGTTTGCCCCATATACACCGGCGCCGACACCTCTCCTATGCCGTGACCCGCCGGTGTACCAAAATAGGCCACCGGGTTTAAGAAAGGGCCGATCGTCCGAGAACCATTCATCCCGGAGAGGGATGTGAACCGTGTAGGGTACACTAAAGGAGAAGTAGGAGGTCATGCCATCACTTCCCATTGAAGAAACGGGAGTGGTCGCCTTCAACTTGGAGGCAACTCTGGCATGTCCCACGTTTTCCTGAATCGGTTTCCATTGCCCCGTACACATCAGCCTAAGCGTTGCCGCTCGAGCCTCGGCCTCAATCACAAGGTAAAGGGGCGCGAGTCCCAGCAGCACTTCCATGGCCGCTGTCGGGGTTGTTCGCATTGCGCCCGTGATGCCCAGACAAGCTAGTCTTTGCACACGGGCGAGTGTCTTCCTTGTGGTGGTCAGTTCTGATCGTGGTCACCAGACAAGGGCAGCATATGTTAACAGCGAGCGTACTGCGGCCGTGTAAAACCAGAATATGATTTTAGGCTTCAGCCCCCAGGTTCTTCCTAACGCGCGCCTACATGTCCAGTAAGAAGCGCAGGCCCTTTGTTCTTGTCTTTTCACATGGCTATTCCAGGTTAGTCGGGCATCAAGGACAACACCTAGATATTTGACCTCACCTGTCAGGTCAAGTGACTTGTTGAAGATGGAGGGTTTTCTATACCCTGTCATCTTCCGTTTTCGTGTAAACAGGACCAGCTCGGTCTTTGATGGATTGACCGACAATTGGTTCCTGTTACATCAGTCTTGCACAATATTTAGGGCACCTTGGGTAGCCTCGCTTATTGTGCCGAGAAATTTACCGGCTATGAGGATGACCAGGTCATCCGCATAGCCCTGAGTGTAAAGCCCTTGCTCGTTGAGCCGCCGGGGGAGTCCATCAACCACGAGGCACCACAGGAGCGGCGAGAGAACGCCTCCCTGTGGGCACCCGCGGCCGGCGGATACTCCCACGGAGTCCCCTCTAAACGTGGCTTTTATGTTTCTGTGCTTGAGCATGAAGTCGATCCACCTTGCTATGGTGGGTTCGATTCCACGGTCTAGGACAGCGTTATGAATGAATTCGAAGGTCGTTCGGTCAAACGCTCCTTCAATATCAAGAAATGTACCAAGAGCGTACTCTCCATGAGTTAGCACCTTCTCGACCTTATAGACGATTTGACGAAGGGCCGTCTCTGTGGATTTGCCTCGTTGGTAAGCATGCTGATTTGGATGTAATGGGTATTGCACCAAACATCCGTCTCGAATGTGGCAGTCCACCAGTCTTTCCTGCATTTTCAGTAGAAAGGAGGTAAGGCTGATTGGTCGAAATGCCTTTGCCTGGAAGTAAGAATCTTTACCCGGTTTAGGTAAGAATATAACTTTGGCCGCTCGCCATGGAATAGGGACATATCCCATGGCAATGCAGCCACGTAATATATGGTACACAGGCCTAACTAGCATCTCCAGTCCCTCCTGAAGGAGAGCCTGGAAGATACCGTCAGGGCCTGCAGCTTTGAAAGGGGCGAATGTTGAAATCCCCCATTTTGTACGTTCAAACGTTACGACTTTAGAGGCTACTTTCCAGTCATTAGTCGTCGGTCTAATCTGGGGAGCCTACATAGATGGTGTGTCGTGAGGGCCCAGCTTCCTGGAATCATTGAAATGGGTCTTTAGGAGGAGCCCTAGTACCTCCTCATTGGAAGTACAGAAGTCACCATTGGGAAGTTGTAGGGCTCCCAACCTACATCCAGGTTGTTTGGCGAGGACCTTGCAAAGCCTTGCTGCTTTCGGCATACTTTCTATCCCGTCGCATTAGGCCTTCCAGGTGGTTCGTTTAGATCGTCTTATAGCGTTCTTGTACCTTTGTTGGGACAATTTATGGTATTCCCAGTGCGTTTGGCTATGTTGAATAGTCTACGGGTTTCTGTACGGAGCCTGTCCAATTCTAGGCTCCACCATGGATTTGATTTTTTCCATCTAACAACTCGCAGGGGGCAATTCTCCTCATACGATAACATGATAGCTCTCTGTAGGAAGTCTACAGCCAGCTCTATTTCACCCGGGTATTTGGGCTGGGTTGGTGCCCTATGTAGTCTACTCAAAGCGTCTTCTCGGAAGGAGTCCCAGTTGGTAGACTTGGGATTTCTGTATGTCTCCTAAACGGGGAGGCTAGATTTTAAAGAGAAACATATGTACCTGTGGTCCGAAAGTGTCGGCTCCATTAATACATGCCAGTTTTCGACTTTCTGAACCATGGTCATGGATCCAAGAGTTATGTCGATTACCTCTTGCCTTCGCGAGGTGACGAAGGTGGGAGAATTACCACGATTTAAAATTTCGAGATCTGTTGTTTGTAGGAATTCGAGGAGAGCCCTGCCCCTTGCGTTGACGCCACTACTGCCCCATAAAGTATGGTGCGAGTTAGCATCACACGCAATTAGAAGGTCCTTCCCCTTATGCCTACAGTGTGTGATCAGCTCCTCCAGTACTCTGGTGGGCGGTGGTGTTGGAGAGTCAAACGGCAGATAGGCGGAGCAGATAACTAGTTCTCTCCGACCTATGTTGCTATCTAACCTCAGGGTGGCTGCTACCAGGTCTCTGAAACAGAAAGATGGCATGAGAGTAACATCTAGTCTATTAGAAGCATAGATATAGGCACGAGGATTTTCGGTGGAGGCACAATTCAAATTGGCGCCTCCTTGGGGGGGGGGGGCTCCGCCGTCTTGCTGTACAATCTCCAGCTCCCGGTCCGAAGCCCTGGGTTTTGCCTTTCCAGCAAGGTGTATATATCGGTGAGTTCCCTGGTCTCATCTGGGATCCACACCATCATCCTGTTCAGCTTCGGGAGGGCACTCTGCTCCACGAGTTGGAGTTTTGCGCCTTCCCAAGGCTTCAGAGTTGGAGCGGCCTCCTTCAGCCACTCTTTGGACGACTCATTAGCACAGGTAACCATGTAGGCCCCCTGTATGAGTCGTGATTCATGGAAGCTTGGCATGGCCACTTCGGAGGGTAAGCCTACCAGCGTACCAGATTAATTTATCTAGGGCAGTGGATTGCTCCTCCGAGATTTTGGTCTCGGGGTAGCCATTGCTAACAATGGCCACCCTTAAGGAGCTCTCCACCTTCAGCTTTTGCTCCGGTTGCCTGGAGTCAGGGGGAGTCTCGCCGGGAGTCAGCGCCCTCTTGGAGCTTCCTGATGTGGATGGTTCCGGTTGTGGTGTGGAGGCAGTATTTCGGGCCTTCCTCCGCCTCTTCTTCTTAGCTCCACAGATGGGCTTCCTCTTGGGACGCCCTTCCAAGTTGAGTTTCGTTACGTTCTCTAGAAGCGTCTTTTCACACGCCTCTGGAGAACGTGTGATGGTAGTTACGTTGCTGGTTTCCCCGGCGGGGCCGCCAGCAACGATGGTGGTGTTGAGGTCTCCCGTTGGGGAGCCCTCATCTGAAACTTGAGCAATATTTATATCCATAAACAATCCCACGAGTAGTGAGGCAAATAAACAGTCAGTCCCCGAGCAGCCTCATACGGGGCAAGGCTAAAATACAATGGGATTTCGCCCTGTTTCCCAAGGGCATCGTTCGCGGCACGTCACCCTGTGCCTTCCATCCCTCAGCACGATGGCTTCCACCTTGGATTGGGGAATGTTTATCGACTTTCCAGTATAGATCCGCCGCCTTTAGTTTACGCAGTGTCACCTCGGGCAGGATGTGATTCATCACCACATGCTCGCCACAGTATAAATACCGTGGGTCATTGCGGACGGACGGTCCTGGATAGTGAGAGGCTATGGGTCAAAGACGCTATGTTCGCTTCAACTATCCCATGGTGATAGCTGGACGCTCCCGATAAACCCAATTAAGGGGTCGGACGGCCATCTCACCTTGACAACTATTTACTTATAAATCTGCGTATGGTAGACAAGTATAGAAAACAATGGTGTAAAGGAGTAGTATTAATTAATTGGTAAAACTATAAACTAAGAAAAAAAGTAATGTAAAATTATGTAAGTGTAGTTATAGTTCCTTCTTAGTGGCTACTTTAATTCGTCCAGATGAAAAACGCTTTCTTGGAGTTGCAGCTAAAGTTTCCCGAAAGTATTATGAGTATTCAGAGAAGGAATATTGCGAAATCAGCAGTACATCCATATGTTGTTTCACTACTCGTAATGATGTTCTTCTTTAGTTGCTTCGATTGTACAACTGCTCATCTATCACCGCCTAGGGAGAAGCGGCATACCATACACATTTTCCTGCTAAGGAAGAAATTTCTTAATAAACTACAAACGTCTAATATTGCTAACCAATAAATAAAAACTGGAAGCCTAATCTTACGTAATTTTTAAATATCCGTTTAATTTAGTTTTATTATCTATTCTACTTTTCTGTTGAGCTGATAGGGCTATTGTAAAAGTAGCATAGGGGACCGCGGTAGAGTAATAGCCGCAGTGCTTGGCTTTGGAGTTATTCTACCAAATTCTCAGGTTCGAATCCTGAGCACGTTCTTAGAAAGTCCTTGGCCCCAAATGTAACTTGAAACTGGGCGAAATTGGGCTGCGACCAAATCTTGTAACGTAAAGTCGGACCAAATTGATGAATTCCATACAGGATCCACTTAATTCAATATTAATTGATAAGTAATATTGCCTTACTCTTTTCTTTATTTAAACTCGTATTAGCGCTTGATAATAAACTTTACTTTATTAAAAATCAACAATATTTTAAACAGATCAAAAATACGTGCATCCTCGCCAAATTTTTACATTGTGGTGTCAACAACTATCTTAGCAACTAACAAAATTACATAGCAAATATGCAAAAGAATACTTAAAATTACAGTGTGGGCACTTGAATCTAAATACAATTTTAAAATTAATATTTTGACAGTTAAAATAATTTTACGAAAAGGTTCATATCTTTACGGGGTCACTGTTTATCCATGTTCGGATTTCAGAAATACAGTGTACATATCCAAAAGCTGCCTAATACACACTTTCCGCATTTAACACTTATCAAAAACACATCTTCACAAAATACTCCGATTAACGCAGCATACTTCCAAGTGAATTAAAAAATTCCTACAGCAAAACTTATATCCAAACTTTTGGCATGTTATAGTATTTTTCTATACTATTTAGTCACTACAGAATACTTTTAAATTAGCATTTTTAGTAATCATAATCAGCTCCTGGTTCCCATATAGCGTGTCATCGATCCACCTTCTTACGTACAACTCCCACCCTGTATTTCTTCGCCCTATTAGTCCCAAAATTCTCAATGACCTACGTACACATACTAAACGTAGATGTTACTCAGCTTTGTAACACTGTAGAGTGTAGCCGAACAACTTACATTTTTATATTCGAATCATCAAAATATACACACTATATCAAAATTAAATTACACCTAACACTTGTAGTACATTAATAACATTCCCTTGTTGTGATGGTTTAAGTTATCCTAAAATTTAGGGACGATTCAAAAAATCAATATTGCAAGTTTCAGGAGTACTTCTTTAATTTTCCAATGATAAGGTTATCCAAGTAACTTCATTGTAATTGCTGCCCAATTACCGTTCTGCTAAAAGGCTGTGTTTATAAATATATCTCTTATTCAAATTCAGGTCAGGTATAAAGTTATCTGCCTACTACATTATTACACAAGTGCAATCTATTGTAGTATTTATATTAAGCACAAATACGAATAAACATGAATAAATAACAGTAGCATATAACATAATGACGTTTTAATGCATATTCCTTCATTGAATTGCATATTGCTTGCTTATAGAAACTTGTTAATTTATATTGCGCCAAATAACGTTTTTATTGACTCCGTGATACGCATGAGATTGACGACTACTACTACTATAAGTTTGAAGTTTCAGTTGTGCGGGACATAAGTGATAAAAATCGTAAATATTTTCTCTATAAAAAGCATGATAAGGACATTAAGGGCGCAGTAGGACGAAACAAGAAAAATAATAGCTGCAGAAGGACTAGTGTAGAACAACATGAAGAAAGCTAGAGAAATATAGAAAATAGAACAACAATCCGGCTTTGCCTGACAGCTTGTACACCAAAAATAGATAGTTTTCACGATTAAGTAAGTAGATCTTATACAGTACGAATTTCTAAAACACGACTTACAACAATTTTTATAATTTTTTTGACTTTATAAAAATATTTTTCTTTTCCTTTTATACCTTATTTTCTTTTATGCATTATTTTACACAGTTTGTTATTCCATAATCATGTAGACTTAATTCATTCTGGTCGTCTTCAGTTTTTCGGGGCCATGGTGGTTTTTATTTAACCATTTTGGCAGTGTTGCCTCCTCTCCTCTGTTTGACATCTTCCTTGCCTGTTGTTACAAAAAATCTTCACATTAACCCCACAGGCGTAATGACAAGACAAAAGACAAAACTTTTCGTAACAGACTGAAACACTGAATTATTACCCATTACGGGTAAGTTACTGCAACATTTCGGTGTGTTCACCACGGCTAACTCGATTACGAAACGGGTGTGGGTGAATCGACAACAAAATTCTCAAAAGGGCGCCAAGATCCTTCACCAACTGTGGTGCGGCGATTCTCATGATCTCCCTTAACGGATCCAAGTAAGAGAAAACTCTTACCACGAAGAATAAAACTTACGGGTCCCAAACATACAAACAAGAACACAATTAAACGCCAAAGTAAAGTGAATGCTATATATAAAGCCTCATATTCATCAATGCAACTTAATAAACGTTTTGCAAGAACATCTGTGTAATAACAAATATAAATCAACAGTAAATGTAATAATAATACGGTTAAATCAAATTGGATACACCCTGTATAGCAACCATGCTAAATAGAAACAGTAAAGTTACAAATTATTAGCACGCTCTGTATATGAATGCCCCTACAATTTTAAGGTGAAGCCCAAATTATCAAAAATTATTTATAAAATAAATACTTGTCCTGTATGAAAAATACTAGAGGGCAATAATTAATCAAATGGTAGAAAACTCAATATCTGATCCCCCTTAATGAATGCCTAAACATTCTGTAAATATCAGTTAAACTGCATACAGCACAAATTAAATACATAAGTGAGTAAACCAAAACTGAGGTAAGACCATAATTTATAACTGACTCAAAATTAGTCAATAGATTGATTTGGTAAATACAGAAACTACAAAAATGCTGAAGTACATAATACAAATAATACAAAAAAGTAGCAATATTAAATTATATGATTTAGGCAACAGGTCAAACTAATTACAGAAAACTCAACTTGAGGGAAAATTCCCAGGCGAATAAAAGCAATTTAACGGACGTAACCCCTATCTGAAAGTACACGGATCTAAAAATCCACAAAGCTAAAGTAATAATAATTAAAGTTCGAATACGAATTTCCGGAAGCTGGTGATATGACGCAAGGCTTGACCTTAAGTTAGCTTAACCAACGCGTTAAAATGTAAACGGTAGCGCCGAATTGAAATCGTTATCGCTATTAATTAATCCGCATAATTGTTCTATAATACAACGAATTTTACTCTTCAACAAAGTAAGTTGCCGATTGTCTAAATTGCAATAGTCAAGTAGTCTGAAGTTAGTGCATAAAAGTTTTGTTTACAGTGTCGCATAAACAACAGCATAATCTTAATTAAATATCAAAGTGCAGTGAATAACAGGTAAAATACATTAAACTGAGTGCACCTACTGATGGTAAGTGACCAGTCGTATATGCATATTAAAGTTTAAAAATGTAGGAAACACCAAACAGTTAAAATTATAACATATACACAGTATTGGCTTCCCCATGTAGTTTGGTACCTGCCGAAATGGTTTTAACCCATATTTTACCAGAGGTAGAAAAAATACAAAAAATTCGATTTCAACTATTTATTGCTATTAGTTTTTCACTGGTGAATACAGTTTCATTACCAAAATTTTTATTTTTTTCATAGTTTTCAAAAAATTTATGGTGCGTTTTCGCACCATTGGTAAAATGCATTAAAATATATTCGCACCTACTTTGTATGATACTACTCGAATGAATCGGTGTGGAGTTGCACATTACGCCTCTTACAGAGAAATATAGAATATATATTGTGGCAAACTGTTTACTAAATAAGAGAATGGACGTAGTTTAATGAATTTATCATTTATATCAAATTGTCTATTATCCGATAATCGTGTATTTTTTTATATTGTAGAACCTATTCGTACTCACACAGTTTTTTACAATACGCAACCCCTTGTCTTCATCAGTGGTTCAGTATAACAGTGTTTGGGGTAAAGTGTGATATCCGGGGAGAATAAGTATGCCGGTAAATTTTAGTAAATCGGTACGGTCAAATTCAAAATCGTCACGATTATGGTCTTGAGCATACTTCGGGGAATATCCAACAACAACATCTAACAGTTCGGCATCAAAAAACATAAAGAATAGATCCAAAGGCGATTTTCCTTCCAAATGATTTCTTATCTGTTCAACTTCACGATTTTCGTTAGCAACTGGTTGGGATTGTAACAAAATACCTACTTCCCTTTTTCCATTTTGGAGGCTTCAAAACAGAACTTTTGGAATTGCTACCTTTTCTTCTCTGCTAAAGTTTCATCGTCTGATTCCTCATAAAGCTCGTCGTCATTTATATGGAGTTCAAACGTTCCGGCAACATCAACATTTTCAAAAGCCGTTTCATTCAAGTTCAACAAGTCATCACCAGTATCTTCTTCGCCAGTTAGTTCGTCAACGTTAGGTGGAATATAAATTCGGTCAAATTGAAATTTATTAGATTGGTATTATAAAGAAAGAACATATGTACATGTGTATAAACTTATGTTTTTCATTCGCTAATTCATCAACAACTTGTTCTAAAACATCTTCTAGTTCTTTTTGAGTAAGAAACTTTATTATTTTGGTAGACAATTTCACAGGTAGCACTACACAATAAAACTACTTACATATCTGCACAATTCAAGAAAACACTCTAAAGTAAAGTAACAGATGACAAATGCACACCTTGATCAAATACGAACCTACCTAGACTTGCACTTTATGATACATACATTTGACCAATGGTGCGTTTTCGAACCACCTAGATTTTTTGCAAATTTTATTGTATATGTAAAAAATCCAGCGGCAATTAAACATCTTCGTCATTTTCTTTGTTATAATTACTAATCTTTTTTAACAAAATTTGTAAAACAACCATTTTGTTATATACTGAAATTACATAAACAAATTACATCGCTGAAAACTACCATTATTAGTTGAATGCAGACCAGCATTTTTATATGAAAAATTAGAGAATTTTGTACTAAATTTATATATATCATTGCTTCAACATCTTAAGGGGGATAGCAGAGGATTAAATTAAAATATAAAAAATTTCCAACATTCGAAAAAAATTAATAAACTAAGTGGTGCGTTAACGCACCATTGGCTAAAGATGGGTTAATGGGCAACGGAGATCTGAATACGTACGCCCGAGATAAAGACCGCAGAACACTGGAACAAGAAATCAAAACTTGGTTGTTCGATGAGCTGATTGTCTCCAACTTCGGGCTGCACGTAGAAATCGGCAGCTACAGATGAACGAGATAGGCTGGTTGTTCCGAAATCGGTCCCACCACACTCCACATAGCATACGGCGAGTAACGTATCAGTTTTCTGGTAAAGTGTTAACTAATCTGGACTAGACCCAATGAGAACTTAGCGAAGCACCAAAATAACTCGTAGACAACTAACTAAATTCTTTTATAAACGAGGATGATGTAGATAATCCACGCAGAAATGTCCAAAACTTAAATCACCTCTACACTTATACGAGCAACCCACAACTTGCACCGCCAAGAACTCAAGATGAAGTCCCCTTTGACATCAAACCTTCAGGAAATTCCACCCACCTAATTCAAAATACACCTACAACTTTAAAACAATTTTCCCAAAATTCCCTAAACTTCAGGAAATAAACAATTTTAAACGAAGGTCGGCGGCAAAGGTCACTGTAGGCAACCAACCCACCCATCAGACTGTCGGGTTGCTACTGTGAGATTTACACATAACACTGTTCCATTTTCAGTTTATTACCTGTGTTCGGTGAAGGGCACTGACGGACAGTTCCGCCACCTTTCTTTATATAATCATTGTTGTCGCCTTCTAACTGATCAGCTGTTTCCATTTACCTTTAATTAATTATGGACAATCAATGCTCGATGCTCACTTTTTCTTGCCTTTTTCAAATGATCTACTAGAGCTTTTCTTTGTTCCGGAACCTTCTTTGGGAGGTGTTGTGTAATCTAGACCTTTCTGTCTCATATCTTAAGTTTTCTAGCCGCTTTCGTAATTTTTTCCACGTTCCGAATTCTACCATCATTGGTCTTATTTTATTCTATCTTTTAACTGTCATGGTACTTTCATCTAAAGGCAACTATTAGGTATCTTACTGAAGCTATTATTTTAAAAATCCAATTTTCAAAATTGCCTTACACATCCTCATGGTTTCATAATATACAATTCCATCAATCCAAGTACAGTGCACAGTGCAAACGACTCCTAATAAGAAGGGTTGGCTCAGTGGCAAGAGTCAGACTTTGATTGTAATAGTTCAAAACGCTTCCCGGTTCGAATCACCCCAGGAGCAGAAATTTTGTCTAATTCCCTGGTTGGCATATTTGGCCTCGGTCTCCATTTTCCGTTGGGAATCAAATTAATGCACTCACAGGGTAACCCGCAGAGTCGGGCTCTGTTGTGCGTATCACCATAGGCTAATAAATACCTAGACGTCTGGCCAATGTATTCATTTTATGGGTTAGTGTGGGACCTGTTCTAACAACGGCGCCACCGTCGGTCACAATGTCGTAACAATCAGCGCGCTACGTCCTGTCAACATTATGAACTGAGTGAGAACTCAGGTACCTAGGCACGTCTTTTCTCATTGCAAAATTAAAGCTTATAGATAAGGCACGTAGATAAAGATTTCAAATTCCCCAAAGCATTCCATTTCAGGTAAAAAGGTTTTGTTTACATCAGACATGATATTACACATTGTAAATGATGCTAAAGTGTTGGTAGGTATGAAGTACCTCCATGTTTTCTTGGATTAATGCAGTCGGCAAGGTCAACTTTTAATTTACTTTATAATAATTTAAAAATTACTGCAAGTTCTAATTGCGAAGATGATGACAGTGAATTTATTTTTAACAATTATGATACACAACCCTTAACCACGGCTCCCGATGCAACTGCATCATGTTGTTTTTTAGAAAACGTGAACCTGACCATCAGCAAATCGTCATTAAAAACTGCTACATTAGAAAATTGTTCAGTGAGATATACTGCTGGATTCATTTTACGTAAATGTTTATCTAAATTTAAGTGCAACAAATGCGAAAACGTGTTAAAAAGCTGTTCTGTTATGAACGAATCTACTGAAGAGCTTATTAAACAAAAAGCTTATCAAACCAGAACTAATTTAGAATTAGGTAACTTATGTCCGCCCTCAAATTTAACAAACGATGTGGTACTGACAACTTTGAAGGTGTTTGAAGAAGTCTACCCAAAGATTAAACATAATTGTAATATACTTAATAATTTATATAAAGTTGCAGAAAAGCAAGT
>JABXWE010030572.1:0-13728 GCA_014611495.1 Limonius californicus
TCTCACGGCAACGCTGAAAATAAAATATTGTTGTAATAAAAATCACAACATGATTAAAATTAATATTTTAAATTTAAATTTGAGAAACCCAAACATTGGGGTCTAATTAAGATGGAATAAACAGTCAAAAAGGGAACGTGTTCGCCATATTAGATAATGACGACGTGATGAAAACAAAGACGAGATTGGCATTGGAACGACATCAACCATGAAAATTAAAGACTAACAAAAAGAAAACTGTACAGGTACAAAACTAGCATATAACAATATGTATACAAAGGTAACAATTACACATTAAAAAAAATTAATTATAACTAGCAGTAGATGGTACGAAGAAGAACTAGCGTTACAGAAAAATAACACATTACCAGATGGATGTTTTGATGTACCGAATACAAACGGGTTGAGGTTATGTTTCCACTTTATTTACACTACCAAGTACACGAAACTGTTTGTTTTGATTAGGCGAGGTCTAAGACGCGGTTTTCGGAATATCTCCATACACTGCAGCTATTATTGGCATATTATACAC
Organism: Limonius californicus; assembly: GCA_014611495.1. Lineage (NCBI taxonomy): Eukaryota > Metazoa > Arthropoda > Insecta > Coleoptera > Elateridae > Limonius > Limonius californicus. Next base: position 533 of record JABXWE010030572.1, read on the forward strand.
CCTTAACTACGAATTTTGCCTATCTGTAATAGTTCCAACCCTTATAGTGATTCTTAATTATTTATTTATATATTTTTTTAATTAGCTCGCAACTTCCCATTGTTGGGCGTTAACGCATCTTAATATAGAGGGATAATATTGCAGTTACTAACGCTTGAAACAACATTAGCTTTACGGTAGAACTAACAGACGCACTTGGTCTTCTTGTGATGTACAAAATACAAACGGTTTGAGGTTATGGTTCCGCTTTATTTATTCTACCAAGTACACGAAACTATTATTTGTTTTGATTGGGCGAGATCTAAGACTCGGATTTGCAAGTATGTCTATCCACTGCAGCTATTATTGGCATATTGTACACCCTAACAATTAATTTTGCCTATTGGGGGTAGTTCCAACTCCAGTAGTGATTTTTAATATAGAGGGAAATATTGCAGTTACTAACACTTGAAACAACATTAGCTTTACAATAATACTAACAGACGCACTTGGTCTTGTTTTGATGTACATATTACAAACGGTGTGTGGTTATATTTCCGCTTTGTCTAGACACCAGGTACACGAACATATTGGTGTTAAGTTGCGAATGGTTAATGTGTTGTAGTGGCAGCGATACGCGTCGTCTCTTGGCTTGAACTAATCCTGTACAGGGTGTTTACAGAATTATTTTCAAGGTATAACCACGTTAATTTAAGAATTTTGTCAGTAAAATTACACAGCCATTTCCTATTGGTTTTATTATTGCGAATGTCTGGTCAACTATTCTATAAAACGCCCCATGTCGAAGAAGACACGCTATGACCTAAACCGAAGTTAATTATTATGTAATTAGTTTTTCCTTGCGATAAAATTAATTGTTCGTGTTTACATACGCCTTGTAAACGAAGTAATTGGTAAAGACACAGCATTTCAATTAGTTCTTAAAATTCCCATTTAAAATTACCGTCAACATTTCAACTGAATTAATACGCAAGGCCGATAAGAATTAGAGGACAATTCACCTAATCGAAGAGGTCAATTTGTTTAATCTGTATGCTTTGATAAAACGTCATTATCAGACTAATTTGTTCGCGGCTTGTTCATCAAATAGTCCCCTACATTTCCGTGTTCGCGTTACAGCTGATCGAATAGTTCAATCAGCTGAAACTTCTATAACGCTGATGTAAACCCAAGTGATATTGCTATACGCGCCAGAGATAATATTTGTAGGTTGTTTGCCAGTGAATGTCAGTTTGTTAATGAGAATTCTAATTATTGTTCGTTAAACGTGTATTACATAAATTCGTAGTAACTTGCCTAACCGTAAGGTTGAATATTAAGAATGATGTAGTAACTTGTTTTATACGAAATTTCTAGAGCGAGAATTTTGATAACAATAATTGAATAATATTTGTGTATGTAGGCGCGTGGATATTATTGTTATTTTGGTTGCAAACATCTGATAACCTAGAAAGGAGCCTAGCGTGAAATGACCTCTCATGAACGTGGGCTTGAATGAAAATTGTTGGATTTATGTGTAGCAATGTAGACTTAAAATTATAAATTAATTTGACTACGAAGGGTAAATGAAAAATTCAATCTTTTTGCATGGAAAAGATGTACTTTTAATTATGCAAAGCAATTATTTCACTATTTTTATCTGTATTGGTAATATATTTTCTATGCCACCAATAGGAGGAGCGTTCAAATTTAAACAGGAATTTATTTACTACGATAAACCTATTACTTTTGCTCCACCGATGGAAGCTTTCTAATACCCTTCCGGGAAAATCGCTGCAGTAAAGAAGAAGCGATTTGCAAACGATTCACCTTGTATTCTTTGGATAACAAGCGCGTAATCCACCTAGCGCTTACATTACGATACTTTAGCATGTTTTCTATGATGTCTTGAACACTTTCGACACTATTTTGTACATCCTGAGAAATTTGACTAACGGCTACCCATATGTCTTACTGAATAAGGATGTTAACTTTATCCTCATTTTCATGATTAACCAATTTGCAGCTTGTACATGCGGCTCATTTTTACTTTCCCATACCTTATAGGTATAGGGTAAGTATTGAAATCATGAAAATTTTCGAAATCGAGATTTTAACGGATATATCCGTTTTGGGTCTCTAGGAACCCAAAAAAGTGGTTTTTAAAAAATGTCTGTCTGTGGGTGGGTACGTATGTACGTATGTACGTACGTATGTGACGCTTCTACAGCCGAAAGTATTGCTCCGATTTTGATGCGCTTTGGAATGCGGGGGTGTATCGAAAATTCATCGAAAAAATAAGCTTTTCAAAAAATCCGAAACCGGAAGCGGAAGTTACGCATGTTTTTTTGGTATCACTTTTTTCGTGATTACAATTTTGAAACTTTTATCGCGGATAACGATAGAGGGTCATAAAACAAATCTGTTAGTTTTTTGCCGAACTAGCTAGCTTTAAACTGAAGGGCGCTATGATTTTTTGAAGATTTTGAGTTTAACGCCCAATTACTCGAAAACGGATGAATCGATTCAAATGATTTTTATTTTCTGAATAGTATATGAAGGTTAAAATGAGGTGATATAAAAAGTTTTTTGAAAAATTATAAGGGGCCTAAATTACGAATTTTCAAAATTTTGGAAATTTTCAAAAAATTATTTCTCAAAAACTGCTCCAAGGAATTTTTTAAACTTCATATGTCGATAGACCTCGCAAGGGGCTATCGATATGTTTTTTGAAGAACTCCGTAATTTTCCTGTGGCGCCTTCTACGAAGCTTGGAAGTTTGAAATTTCAAACTCCTTTAATTAATAAACGAAAAAAGATAGGAAGCTGGGGTTTTCACTGAATCGCTCAGTACGTAATGGAGCATATGAATATGCAAAGAAATATTACACTCGTGGATATATGTAAGCGCACCGGCCCCCTCCCCCCCCTCTTTTTTAGAAAAATATTTTTTTTATTTTAACGGTTGTTATTTGTTTGCGTCAAAGAATCTTTTTCCGCGAAAATAAAAAAATCGATTTTTTTATGCCCTACAAAATATAATTTCCAGGGACTTAGAAAATTTTACCTCGGTAGCAACAGCGATCGGTACTAGTTAGACCGCGCGACGTATATAGTAGAGAATGAAGTATGCCTGGTTGCATATTAAAAGGAAATTAAGGGTAAGTCTGTTCGTTACGAGGCGAGGTTTTAGGATAGCACTTGAACAACCGTTTTGAGGAAAATAACTCTACTGTTGAATAAAGATGATATAAACAGTTTCCAGTATGGGAAAGTCCAGGGAGGCAGTCGCGTCCACTTATTTTATTATTAGGAACTGCTGGATGCTGCTGATTTCTCGTTCCACATGTTAGACATAATTTATATTATTTAGTAGTAGTGGATATATCTTCTAACCGTTAATCAAAAACATTAGATTTATCGTTACCGTCTGTATATGTGCTATCTTGGATTCGTAATATTGGAATAAGCGTTCGTTAGTTAATCTTTTGGTTGCTTTCCATATGTTGGGACAATATGAATTTAATGTTTATAATTAGTAGTTATAGGAATCTATTCTAAATTTGTCCATTTCATCTCTTACTAATCTAATCAGTTGACTGCCATCTCTCAGGCACTTTTTTATCTTCTTCGAACGGTGTGAGTCTGTATAAGAATATCTAGCATATACATTGGAGAATTGGAATGGTTTAATAATCTCTCTTCGACTAGTAATAACGACTTTGATGTGTTGCTTTGATAAGTGTGGCTTTGAATGTTTTTAATGCATTATTAATATCTTCCTAAGTTTAGATTAGTCCGACAAAATATTAATTCATGTATTGTGGTTCGAAAAAGTACCTTATATATTGGTTATTAACTTGACTAGTTTGGGATAATTGTGAGGTCCATAACTTCAGGTAAATCTTACAAATAGATCATTCGAAGCAAATTCTGTTAGGACGGTTTTATTTATTGGTACAGTGAAGTTGTTATGAAGGATTATATCCAGTATGTCTCGGAAATGATTCAATCTGTATGGGAAATATGTGCAATCTATGCTGAGATATCTATTGCCAATGGAGAAATAAAATTCTTGAGTTTAGCGCTATTGAGATTAGTTGTAGTGCAATTCCAATTCGTGTGTTTATACATAGGATTATCTGGTAGAGCTGTAGGGTCTGCACCTTCAGAGATATGTATTGGATAAGTTGTATGCACAAACAGGGAAAATCAACCTAAAAGCTAAATATGTTCCAAAAGTAACTTCTTGTGCAACGGTATGCTACAAATTCTTTCTATAAAAATAAATATAATTTCTCAACATAATCACTTCTGTAACTATGAACAAAAACATAGCAAAGCTCCTCTGCTAATTTGGTCTCAGAGTTTGATTTACATGGGGTTTCCAAACAACTTCATTGTCCATTAGAATTGTGTAATTAAGGTTATCCTCTTTCGCAACAACTCCCCCGAAGCTTTATTTCAATTTGCGTCCTTATAATTACGACTTTGAACATATTCGCTTACTACTAATGTTCATTTTGCCAAACCTTTCCGTTCTTCATGTATGATATTATCATAAGAACTAATTTTGTTCTTACAGTTTGCCTGAATATTATTTTATAGACACAATTAACGATGGAATTAGGGAACTTCCTCTACTTAGCTTCAAGTTTGTATCACTCATTTGGTTTTCTAGACCAGGGCTTCTCAAACTAGGGGTTGTGACCCTTCAGGGGGTTGCGTACATATTGTTGGGGGTCGTAGAAACATTTCAATATATTTGTCGAAAATGGAACTAACTGACGATGCAACTGTAAGGACAAAAAAAAATCGTTTTCAAACTAAAGATAAATCTACAAGCAATGGATCTATTACTTTCAATCATTGCATGATTCTTCGAGAAGAGTTAGTGGCTGAGAAAATATTTGCGGATTTGAATGCAGTACTACAACATGCAGTTAAAGTTGTCAACACTTTTACTGCATACAGAAGTGTGATGGCTGTCAAAGGGGAGGGTTTTATGCCAGCTCGCGTCAATAAAATGAAGTAAAATATTGTCTTTGTCCGGAATTAACTCAAATTTAGTCATTTTTTTCACAATAAAAATTTGCTGTGTAAATTATGCTATTTGCCAGATATGTTTGAGAAACTCAACGAACATAATAATATGTCTCTCCAAAAAGAGAACACGTATATTTTGTACCCTGAAATCTAAAATCAAGCGTCCATGAAAAAATTAAACATATGGAAACATAAAGTGGAAAATGACTTGAAATTTTTCCATCCACAGATGATTTTCCTGCTGACCATTTGATATGCTTGGAAAATGATTGCCATACATAATTTCTATTTCTATTCAAATCTCAAAATTGAATTTTTAAGGAAAAACATAGAAACTTTTCTTGGTGGTATTTAGTAGAATTTCCAATACTGTCAAAATTGGCTATGGCAGGTCTTCTAACATGTGTTACCACCTATGTGTTCGAATAGACATTTTCAACATTAAGGACAATTTAAACGAAATATGGCTCAAGTTTTTAAAACATGGAAATTCCTGTGAGACCAGCAGTGATAAACATTATGCTACGATTTGAGTTTTTATGTTAAAATAAGCCATCAGATCCATCTCATGAATAGGCTACAACTAAAGTGAATTACAATAAGTAAAAATTAATGTTTTATATTGTCACCGTAGCTATGTTAACAGGCGACCGTTCAACATGCGGTTTTCTATAGCTAGTAAACAACCTATCCAAGATTGACGTAAGATAAAAACATATCGTAAAAATCATAAAAACTGAATATAAAAAATTGCCCAAACTAGTACAAAAATACAGAAAAATCAACACTAATGTATGATACACAGTGGTGTGAAATAGTTCTGCATCAGTTGCACAAATAATATAAATTGTAGGTTCAACCCATTTTTTCCAATATTTTTCATTTCATCATTGCAAATATAATACAAGTAGGTACTTAAGCATAATACCAGTAATAATAATAACCCAAATGTTGATGCATACAAGAAAAACGGATCAATTCGATAAATAAAATTTGTTCAAAAACAGAAAAACTGTGCATTATATATACTAATGTAGTCTACACCTAAACGTTTATTACAAAACACACTAATTAATTTTAAACTATTTTACTTAATAGGCATCCTTCGTTTTAATAACTAATTCACACCTTCTTGGCATAGAATTCACCAGTTCTTGTAATTCTTCCTTTGTAATGCAGCAGTTCCAGAGATCAATTAGAGATTCGATTAATTCTTTTAACTTTATTGGTCGACATCTAAGATTGAACAACTTTTGGTCCGTGGCAAGGAGCATTATCATCTAGAAAGACAAAAGGTTTTGTCAGGAAACACCTCTTTCCACTAGGCAGCATCTTCTCCTTTAGGACATCAATGTATTTGGTTGTATTCATCGTGTCAGATACAACATGCAGTCTACTAACACCTTCAGCAGACATGCAGCCCCATATCATGACAGCGGTTGGATGTCTAATTGTTGGCAGAACACACTGTCGTGAAAATTCTTCTGCAGGAAATCTTCTAACATATACATTTTTAGACGGCCACCACGCGTTAATCTTCAATTTTTCTCGTCTTTCCGATCACTCTAATAACAGTGGATTGATTGCAGTGCACTTTAATTTCATAGCTATTTCACGACTGGAAGCACCTTGTTTATGATGCAAAAATTATTTCCTATCGTTTTTCATCCGATAATTTGAACGGTTTATTTTCAGATGACATTTTGCTACTGTTAAATATATACATATATGTATATAGGACTAGTAGACTAGTAATTTTCGATGTGGTGTCACTAAGGCGCACGAATGGCCTCTCCGTTATCTCCAGTCATAGCGAATCTGTTCATGGAAAACCTGGGAGAGAAAGCACTATAAACAACAGTATACAAAATCCATACTCTGGCTACGATATGTGGGACGACACCTTTGTTATTTGGCAACATGGAGAGGCACACCTTAACAACTTCCTGGACTATCTAAATAGTCTCCACCCAAAAATCAAATTCACGATGGAAATGGAATCAGAAAACCAACTATCGTTCCTGGATGTTTTGGTCAAAAAGAAATTGGACGGAAACCTGGGCCACACGGTGTACCGGAAACCCACTCATACAGACCGCTATCTCAACGCACCATCCGGCACAACTTCGATCAGTGGTTGAAACCCTGGTCACCCGTTCTCAAAGACTCGCAGACCCAGAAAACATAGACCAAGAAATGAAGAAACTTCGAAAAGCTCTACGACAAAATGGCTTCAAGAATCAAACCATCAATAATACACCTGAACCCAGCCGAGCTAAGCCACAGGATGAAAAAGAAAAACCTACATCCAAAGCCCACTTGCTATACGTCAAAGGAACGACAGGCAGAATCTCTAGAATTCTACGAAGACACAATGTGGAAACAATATTCACAACCAACAGAAAGATCAGCTCCATTCTACGAAACCCCAAAACAAGGATACTCCTGGAAAATCAAGGTGTCTACGAAATGCCTTGCCAGGACTGCGATCGAACATACATAGGTCAAACAAACAGACGAGCCAATGTGAGAAAAGAAGAACACGAAAATAAAAGAACGAGAAGACCTCATCACTGGCATAACACGCAAGCACATCATCCCACAAAATTGCTTTCGAAAACACCAAAGTACTGGCCAACATAGGACACCTGAAATCAAGAATAATAAGGGAAGCTATAGAAATCGAAAAACACCCAAGAAACCTAAATTCTTGTGATAATACCCAAAGTCTACCATTCGCTTGGAAACCGATTCTCGCCAAAAAACAAACATACAACAGAAACCAACAAGCATGCACAAAAACACCTCAACAAAATCAGAACGTTCCAGCCCCAACCAGCCCAGTTCCAATGCGCAACCACACGGAATGGTCAAGAAGTATATATAGCCCCAGCGGAACTGCCGTACTACAAGAAGCACCAGCAAAAAGTTACCCGACAAGACCTGAATATGGCAAATGTGACTTTGTCGAAACTTCGTCACCCCGTTCCGTCCCAGGACCAAGAAGTTGCTACGCGGAAGAATTCCCGGAAGCCAATCACAGCATAGAACACTCGCCGAAATCTCAAAACCATCATATATACTCATAATATTACAAGTATTTCTCCTAATTATGCTTTTAAGTTTCATGTTAATAATCCCATTAGAAAATGCGCGAATAACTGATTATCGATTTTAGAAAAGAACTTACCTTAATTGTTTTCTATGAAGTTCTAAGTACCTTTATTAAGAGATAAGTTGTTGACATTGACATTAAAATCAAATATTTAAAAATAATTTTTGGAAACTATGCCAAAAATGTAGTTAAACTTCAAGTAATAATTATTTTCTCGGGTGATGCAGAACTTTTTCACACCACTGTATGGCAGCTTAATTTATTGAAATGTTTTTACTTTATTACAAACTAAAATTTTTTAAGAACTTAATGCATGTAATCTTGCTGTTAAGATTTATCTAATTTTCTTACAATCAGAATAATGCCAAGAGTCTGTTATTAATTTATTTTCCCGTGTATTATAAGTATTGTCTTTTACATTGGGTGTAGCTTTCCAGCATTCAAGTAGACGGTTCTAAGACTCAGGAGGGGCAGGCAAACGAACACAATGGTTTGTTAATTATAAAAGTTACTTTCAATTTTTGCCCGGTTGATTTAAGATTGCTAAAAGTTAATTCTTTCGTCGTTGGTATTTACTAGTTACTACAGTTAGTTACAGCTAAATTGTGTCTAACGGTTATTTATATACAGTGTTAATACCATTTATGACAAAATAAAGGGTCGCGATAAACTTTATCTGATCCAAAGGGGTTGCAAGTGAAAAAAGTTTGAAAAGCCCTGTTCTAGACCGCTCGCCGATTTCGTAACAGTTTTAACGAATCTTTCATCTCGTTCGATCAAAACAGAATAAAATGAATAAGAGCACTTATGAAATATGAAATATGAAATATATCATTTTCATTTGGTGTTGAAAATTTTTGAGATGTAGATTGTGGTCTATTAGCTAAAAATCATTACGAAAGATTGCAAACACTTGCCTTAACTATTTCACGTAGGTACTAGTCTGATGTAATTCGCTTGATGAGCAATAAGTTTCACCTTTCTCATTCTTTCTCTTTTCTAAAATCATCTCCAATTATGAACTAGTACTTGTGTGGTAGCTCAATTGGCAGAGCGCTCGTTTTGTGGACAAAACGTCGATTATGGGTTGGGTTCGATTTTCCAGCATTACCACGCAGTGTATGAAAGTCTTATGCTCAACTCACCACACACAATTTCTTAAGCTGGCCAGCAATCATTGGATCTCAATGAGAATAATTTTCTTTGGAAGGTTTGTTGTTCTGATTCTTAGATTGTAGGTCACGTGGTAGAAAAGAGGCCGGTATGCAGCAGTTATACGGAACAGCTGTTGATGACAATTCAATAGCGAGTTCAGCAAAATCTATACGAATTCTCTGCGATGGTAATGCTGGATAGTCCCAATGGTTTCATCTTTCTTTTACCTGTTTGTTTGATTTCAAATAGCAACATTTGCAAGATTTTAATAATGGCCCAATGTTCTTATAAGTATTCTTCTAATAACATTCATTGCCGAAAGGTTAATTTTGATGTAAAACGTGCACTTTTTTTAAAACTTCAGATTGGAGAGCATTTCGTAAAACATTGCCAGCTATAGATCAAATATTACCCATTCATTGTCGCTAACTGATGTATATTTAACCTATTAATTCATTTTAGTTTGTGTTATTTTATTCAACCTAAAACGTTAATCGATGTAATCAATCAATAACCATTGTAATAAAAACCTATCACATTCCCTTCATAGTAATCATAGTAATAGATGTAATCTATAACCATTGCTATTTTCATAATTAAGACTGATAGAAAATAGAAACTTTAGATAGTCAAGTTGTAGTTCGATATTTTTAGTATCCTAGACCTGATTGGAAATGAATTGACTGTGATAGTGGTAGCAAAATAGCAATAGCTAACAACTTTTGCATGCTCCAATAGTAAAACTTTTCGCTACATTTCAGTTGTATAAGAAACATTTCTGAAGTACCGCACGAACTCCGAAGTCAACCGACATTATTTTTAAAGGAAACGAGCCAAGACAAACAGTTAACGTCGTTCGGAATGACCCTGTTATCTTGTATCTGTACGTGTCTTGTTTAGTGATATAAAAAAGCAATCATCTACAAAATCAGCGTTGGTATCGAGTATTTCTATGTTACCGGCGGGACGCATTTGTCCGCTTGCTTAGCGCTACGATGTCCCATCGGAATAAGAACTCGTTTAACTTGGAATGTGTATTTATTTTATTAGTGTCGCAACTAATGGTGTATTACATTTCTTCTTCGGTGCTACAAGTCTTCAGATTTACGTATTTTGTTACACGCTTATTTATCCTGAACAACAAAGCTAAAATGGTCCCTAGATGGTAAAAATCTAATTTCAATTTCAATCATGGTAGGCTAATACTTTTTCTTAGGAATATCAAACAAATGTTTAACTTATTTATTCTCAATTCCTGATAACATTGTATGATGTCTTATTATCAGTCATATGAACAAGTGAGCTTCGAGTTTCAATAACAATTTAGCTATGTTAAATCAATTAATATCATTTTTTCAATTCAATTCAGTTTTTATATATATTTAATAGTAATCAAAATTAAACATAAAGCCTAAATCACCGACCAAGACAGAACATTATAACAATTTTTTTGACGTACTACTAGTATTTGCAATCTGTTTCTATAAACAGTAAGCAAATTGGCTGATCTTAATTGAATGACATGTTAGGATATCCTTCCAATGAAGGATTTCTACTTAAGTATACTTAATCTAACGTTACGTATGACAGCGTATAAATTATAATGAACAAAATTACTAAAGTTTTGCAACTACAAAATTATATTCTTATGTCTGTATACTATATCACTATTATCTAGAAGGAGTTTGGGTGAGGTTCGAAACGTAGTTGATATATTTATTAAGATGCGGTCGGCGGGTCCTCTTGAGCTCTGCTAGGGTCTATCCAGAAAAACTAAATAAACATGCATGATTGAATTGTTAACGTTTTATAAGAGATGTTATTCGAGTTTCGTGGCGAAAAAGTTTTGATGATCCCTCTGTAGCTATTTATTAATTTGTTATTAATAAATCTTTGAATATTCACAGATGTATTTAAATAATATCTACATTAATCTGTATAGAGGGTGTTTCGGAATTGCACGACACTATTTTATGGATGTGTTCTCCAGCACGAAATAAACAAAAAAGTTCATACAAACATATGGCTCACATTAATTTATTACCGAGATATTGAAAGTTAAAGATATTTATTTAAAAATAAAACATTCAGAGAAACTGTTCAAAGTGGTCTCCATTTTGTTGAATGCAGCATTCAGCACGACGAATCCATGCTTCTCCTTATAACATCAGGACGACCCTTGATAGTTGCTGCGGCTTCCACGATGCGATTCCTTAGCTCTTCTTGTGTGCCATAAACCACATCCCCTGCCTATTGGCAATCGGAAAGTCTTCTAGAAGGTCATACAGATCAATTTGCAAAAAATGCAAGTAAGATATTCCTGAAAGCCTTGTTGATAAAAAGAAGGAGCCGATGAGATTGTAACCAAGAAGACCACACCAGACATTTAATGAAAAGATATGTTGGTAATGCATACTAGCAGTCGTATGAGGGTTTTCTTCGTTCCAAGTATGGGTGTTTGGAATATTAGTAATACCATTTCTTGTAAAACATGATTTATCGGTAACCAGCAATCAGCTCAGGAAGTTAGGATCTCGTGTGCATTGTCGAATTAACCATTGGCAGAAATTTCTGCGCTTGTTATAATCTTCTGGTAACAGATCTTGCACAGGCGTAACGTGAAATGGATATAATTGTTGCTCACGCAATGTTCGCCAGACGCTTGTACATGATACATTGAAACGAAGTGACAATCTTCTGGTGCTACTACTAGGAGATAACTGAACAGCATTGAGTATCCCTTCTTCAACTTTTGCAGTTCATCGAAATCTTTGCGGACCAGCGTTTATTCGTTCAGGCTTTAGCGTGCGAGTGTCCCTAAGACGTCTTTCAATGGCTTCAAACATTTTACGATTTGGTATCCTTCTAGTGGAAAATGTTTCATGCTATCCTCGAACAGCAGCGGCATCATTTTTACGTATCTCGCCATAAATGAAAAGCACGTCTGTTTGTTCTGCAAAACTGAACAAATTTGTGGTGCCTCCCATGACAATAACAAATTGAATAGTCTTCAAAGTACGATTAACTCACACGAAAACGAGCATGAACTAGTAAAACAGGTTACTTAATACTAATCAACAGATTTAATGACAGATGTTTAATCAACTGTTAAAAACATAAACGATAAGCAATTGACGACTACTTAATTAACGTCGGACTTTTAGCTATTTATCTTTAACTTTCAATATTTTGGTAATAAATTAATTTGAGCCATATGATTGTATGAACTTTTTTGTTTATTTCGTAGTGTAGAACACATCCCTAAAATGGAGCCGTGCAATTCCGAAACACCCTGTATATATATATATATATATATATTGCTATGTATTTATTATAATTGATAATATTTAATAATAAAGTAATTTAGTTGGGCGCCAAATTTGAGTTTTTACTCAAATTAAATAAACATGAGATAAATACACTAGCATCTATATAGACTCCTGTAATCTCAAGGTAACGATTCGTGGCTTCACCAATTTAGATAGATAATTACGAAACAAATAAAATACATAATCTTTTAAACTATGACTTATCTTGTATGTCCAGTCCCTTTGACTAAATCGTAGACACCACCTCTTCTGAAATCTGCACAGCTGCGTTTATGCTGCTTGAAGGTCTCGTTGTTTAAATACGCTCCATTTGAATTTAAATATGACAGCATCCAGATCGCAAGTTCGACAGTTTGCGAAACAAAACCACTGAATTACTATAATTGTTCAGTTAAATGTTCGACTTTGTTAAGGTAAGTTCTTTAATAGTTTTTAACACCACAGGATTATTCTTTTTATTAAGTGAATAAAAGATATTAATTTTATTTACTTTCCTCTTTCAGAAAAATTCCACACAAGAAACACACTTCAATTAACAATTTAATTTGGTAAATTCTTTTATTATTAATCAC
>JABXWE010030574.1:0-16694 GCA_014611495.1 Limonius californicus
ATTTGGTTCTACAGTAGATTTTAAGGTTTTCTTTGTATTATTATATCTTAAGTCCTTAATAAGAAAAATAAAGGTTTACCAAAAGTTGTCTGCATTGTTTCTTGTTAATTGTAGCGTAGATAATACCAAAGAAAAAAGCAGTATCAGTCAAGTAAAAGGAAAAAAGGCAGCAACTGGCATATACTGTTTTATTACTGCATTTTCTACCCAATGCTTTACATAGTAGAAAGGCAGTATGTGTGTTTAAATCATTTTAAAATAAATAATTTTGATTTTTTTTCTTAAAAATAGATTAAGCAGCTGATTTTATACGTAATAAAAAAATTTCAAAGATATTTGCAATGGTTAAGTACTTCATCTAAATGATTTTATTCAAATACGATTTTCTCAGATTCAGTGTTCTTGTAGTTACTGCGTTCTTCCTAAGCACGGCAGTGATAGGAGCATAAGTGCTGATAACATTTTCCATTTTTTAAGTTTTTTTGTCAAGAATTTTTAATATTCTGTCGATGTTCAATATTCCAATAAGTAATGGTATTTGAAAGTTATATCAGCGTCAAGGCTGGTTAGAGAGTGAAACGTGCAGATATCTTAAAAAGATAACTTATTTTTGTGTTTGTTTTTTGAAAATAACCTGTCATTTAATAGATATTTGTGCGAACTAAAAAGATCCAATTGCTTTACATCAAAATATCTTTGATAATAGAGGCAAAAAAATTATTCTAGGTTCTCTGTAAAGCTGCGTAATCTTCTCATTACATGTTCTTTCCTATCCAACTCTGTCTTTCTTCCTCCAAAAATTCTCCTCAATATTTTCCTCTCCCACACTCCCAGCTTGCTTAACTTAGCATTGTTGTTTCGCACGTATAAATGCACATTTATCACCTTTTGCTAGCCTAGCACTAATCTCTTTACTGCTGTGACTGTTTTCTGGTAATAAAGCTCCGTGAAACACAAGGTTTTTAACTTTTTCAAACTCTATTTCATAGTTGTCTTTTACCTTTATTTTTATTCTTTGTTCTTCTCCATATTGTATTTTACCTATTTTCATATAATTTGTTTCTGGTTATTTACTGCAAGTCCCATACTTCTGATTAAGAACATAGGCCAGACACTAATGTTTCTCATATGAACCTTTTACATTGATTCCGCTTTCTCTGATAAGTTTCTCAAGCATCAAAAATGTCATCGACATGGGCCTCCCTGCTTTAAATCTTTCCTCAATGTAAAACCTTTGAACATACATTCCTGAAGCCTTATTTCATTTTCTATATCTCTTAAAGTCATTCTTACTAGATTAACTGTCCTCTGCCAGCCAAGTAATATGTCTGCTGGAAGTCTATAAATAGGGCGTGTACAGTAGAGTTTGTGTTTACAGCAGTTGGTCCTATTACATATCTGTTCCTTTTAAAATCACACTGGTACAAACCTCTAATTTTTTTTGAATATTCTGTTGGCGCTTTCTTTATCACTGTATCTTGTATAAGGTATCCAATACGGCTATCCCTCTGTACTTTCCACACTCTATCTTGTTAATAATAATAATACAAGCTATACATTTCCATAGAAATTGTAGCTGTTTGAATATTTCAAACTCGGTAATCCTATTAACGTGATAGATTATTCCACATTTCCTTTTTCTTTTCTTCTCTTACAACTTTTGGTGTACTCTTGCCATTTCCACTACCCTTCTCTATTGCTTTCTGTCAACACTTAACTTTCCCCTGCTCCTTCCATCTCATTTTCGGTCTTGACTCCCCTGGTTCCCATTCTGTTAAAATTCTGCCTGGGTTGTTTTTTTCCCTTCCCCTTATGCGTCCATACCAACTAATTCTTTTTGCTTTAATTATTCTGACTATGTTTTCCTGCTTCAGAAGTTCATCAATTTCGTAGTTTAACAATGGTCTTGCCTCCTCTTCGTTTACTCTTTTAAGTCCCATTAATTGTTCTGATTATTTTCCTTTCAAAAACATTAAACTGTTCTTCTTCTTTCTGTGTCCAGTTTACTGCTTCAGCGGCATACGTTACAATAGGTTTAATTATTTTAGTTTTTTTACTTAGCTTTTTGTCTTTTAGTAATTGTTTGTTTGTGAAAAATGCTTTAAACTCCAACTGTATTCTTTGCTTGATATCCGTTCGTTCGTTCCTCCGATGTAATAATAGTACCCCCAAATATTTGCATGTCTCTACTGCTTCGAACTGGTGATTCATTACTGCCAAATTCTTTAATGATTTTTTTGATCTGTTACAGTGCATATATTTTGTCTTTTTCTCGGTTATTTCTAGTCCTTTTTCTCCTGCTTTTTCCACTATTATTCTAATTGTGTTTTCTAGTTCGCTTCTATCTCTTGCTACAATTGCTAGATCATCCGCATATGCTACCACTTGTATTGATCTATTATTTATAATCCCTCTGTGTGCCACTTGTTTTATTATGCAGTCTAATGATGTAATAAACAGTAGAGCAGATAATGCGTCCTCTTGCCTGACTCCTCTGTTAACTTCAAAGCTGTTGGTAACGCTTTTCCCAGTGTTTACTATTGCTGTTGAATTTTTCATGGCCATTCTGATTAGAGTCACTGGTTTCTCTGGTGTTTTAATATATTTTAAGTCTTGTATCATTTTTGTTCTGTATAGCTTGTCAAAGGCTTGCTTGAAATCTATGAAAAGGATATGCAGATCTATGTTGTGTTCGTAGCTCTTTTCGGTTATTTGCCTCATAATATGTATTGCGTCTATGGTCGATTTTCCTTTTCTAAATCCGAATTTGTATTCCCCTATCACCTTTTCTGTATGTTGAGTAAATCATTCTTTTAATATGACTGTTAGTATTTTGTATGTACCATTTAACAATGTTATACCTCTGTAGTTTGTGCAGTCTGACATGTCTCCTTGCTTAGGTATAGGTGTTATCATCCCCAATTTCCATTCTTCGGCCATCAAATCTTCTTTCCACACTCTTTTTAGTAAACTATAATTTTTTTCATAGATCCATTCGCCACCATGTTTTAGTAGTTCACCGCATATTTGGTCACCTCCGGCTGCCTTTCTATTTTTTAGTTTTTGTATGCATTCTCTTACTTCTTCGTACGTTGGTGTCTTAACTAACTCTTCTGTAGTTGCATTTCTTTTTTCTACTGTGTCTCGTTCCTTTGTCATTTTTCCATCTTCATATAAGTCTCTAAAGTGTTTCATCCATTTCTCATTTTTGATTGTTATAACTGGTGTCTTATTCTTTCTTCCCTTTACGTAATTGTACAGTGGCCTTGTATTGATTCTTTGATTTTCTGCTGCGATTTCTGTCATCCTTTTTTCGATCCGCTACCTTTTTTCTTTCTGAATATTTTGTCTGCCTCTTTCCTTTTTTCTTTGTATTTTTCTCTGTCTTCTGGACTTCCATTGTTTAGCCATTTTAAAATTGCTTGCTTCTTGTCGCCTATCAGTTGTTCACATTCCTTATCAAACCACGTTTTCATTGTTTTATTGGCTTTCGTATCCAATTGTTTTTGCTGCCGCGTTGACCACCCCTTCTTTTATTGACTTCCATTCCTCTTCTATACTCTTTTCTTCTTTGCCTTCTTCTAATCTTTGTTCTATTTCATTTAGATATTTCCTTCTTACTTCTTCTACTTCGAATTCTCCTATCTTCCATCTTTTGTGCTTTGTCTTTTTCTCCCCTATTAAGACCTTTTTAATTTTGCATTTTGCTATTACTAGGAAGTGGTCAGAATCGCCGTTAGCCCCTCTGTAAGATCGTACATCATGCAAATCTTTGCTATTTTTGGGTTTGGTCAGGACATGATCTAATTGGTTTTCCGTATCTCCTCCAGGATGTTTCCAGGTAACCTTGTGAATTTTTTTGTGCTCAAATTTTGAACTCATGATATACATCTCGGTAGCTGGTGCAAAATTACATAGCAGTTCCCCGTTTTCGTTTGCCTCTTCATGTGCGGTGTGTATATCTGCCACCTCTCTATATTCTATTTCTTTCCCGATTTGTGCATTGAAGTATCCTAAAATTATTAGTTTATCTTGTTTCGGTACATTATTATATGTATCTACTAATTGGCCATAGAATTCCAATTTTCTTTCTACATTTGCCATTTCTGTTGGTGCGTATACATTTATGATCGATAGATTATGGGGCTTGTTTTTCATTCTTATACATGAAATTCTTCCGCTCGCCGCCTTAAACTGAATCACTTGGTCTCTCATTTTTCCCGTAACTATGAATGCCGTTCCACCGTATCCTTGTTTTTCCTCTCCTACATACCACATTGCATATTTCTCTTTTTCTATTTTTCCTTGGCCGCTCCGTCTTATTTCCTATAACCCTGTTATGTCTACACTGTAAGTTTCGAATTCTCTTGCGACCTCATGCATTTTTCCTGATGCTAGCATTGTGTTTACATTCCATGTACCGATTCGCAAAGTTTGTTTCCTGATTCTCTTCCTTCTATGATTCTTCTTTCTTTGTCTTTGATTAGTTTTGTTATATGTATCCTTACTCATTGCCTTTTCTGTCGTCATACAGCCGTCCTCTATCTGTCTCTCTAGTTTTTTGGTTCATTGGTCCTTATTAAGCTTCCTCCTTCTATGTCAGACCATGCATATTTAACTCCATCTACTTCTAATCTGCTGTATCCTACTCTTGTATTTTTCCCTCTCTGCTTCTCTTCATTGGCTACATTTCTTATTGTCAGCTGCACTTTTCTTTCTTCTTTAGTTAGGTCACTGTCTATGTATATGTTGGACGGTAGTCTCTGCTTTTTCTTTAGGATTTGTTATGTTCATTTAAAATTTGCCGTTCTGTAGGAATTAATTACTTAATTTGTTTGCCGCTTCGTAAGAATTAATAACGTTATTTTAATGCAGTCTTATTTTGGGTTACCGTCTCGCTATTTTGTTTTGTCTTTCTCAGTTTGAGTTATGTTGACAGTCCCCTTTTTGTAGGCTCGAAATTGTCGAATGTTGTTTTTTCTCGCGCGTGACCTTAAGCACTTCCGAGAACTCACGTGTCCCTTATTCTATAACTTTTCATCACATGTCGTAATATGGTGCAATTTTTGGGGGGGGGGGCGATGCAGCTTCATGTCGCGTTAAGTATTCAGTCAGCCTTAGATCTCCGCCAGACTCCGGTCATCGAAAATACCATCAATCGAGGGCCGTTACAAAAGTCGAAGCTAGACCCTTAAGGCAGACGAACGTAACTTCGAATATTGTTTTCTTTTCCTTCGCGGCGCTTCTGCTAAATTTTACTGTATCACTGTTTGCTGTAAAGCAAATTAAAGCGACTTAAGTCGGATATATAAATAATAGCAGAATGTTCGCCTTGGTTTTGGACAATTAAGGATAATAATTGCTCCTGTCGATTCAGTTCGGATCTCAGTGATGTGAAAAGAAAAAACCCGTGCAAGTTTTGCTGGAAATTGTTTTGTGTCCGTCGTTCGAAAAGCCTCGCTTCTGTCTCAACGTTAACTGACCTCGTTGAAAGCAACTTAGCCCTCTACAGGGGCGTAACAGCTACATCTCGTTCCAACGCTGCCCCGAAGAACGTTGTCTTCCTCCCCTTTTTTTGGCCCTGCATCTGGGTAAAAACCCAGTTTTTGTGTTGTGACAAAGAAACCTTTTGTTTTGCTCGCGTTAACTTTCAGACCTCAAATTTAACTTCATGTAAGTAAAAAGACGACCTTCAGTCGCCATATGTGGTGTTAGTTGTTAATTATAAAACTACCAGATTATATTCTGTTTTATTCTTGTGAACTTCAGCGTCCCTGGTGTACGTAGCTGTATGTAAATCGTAAATCCCGTTGCACCAGTGGCGTCGAGATTTTTTCTGCACGTTAAAAAATTAAAATTATGTAATCCGAAGCGTTATCACTTGTCATTTTCTTGTACTGTCATTTTAACAATTTAATTATGTGTGTTAAAAATTTATTGCCTCTTATTGTGTCTTTTGTACTTGGTTGTGTACGAATTTTGCAAGGTTAGATATGTAGGAGGAGGCACAATAAAGGTGAGTTCCTTTCCCGTAAGCTGTTGGCTTCTCGGCCTTCCGCGAGGACCTACAATCAGCTGTATTTGGAAGGTGGCGCCCACTAATTTTGACCTACCCTGTACACAACCAAGAAGCGATTTCCGTGAACTCCCCCTACTGTTCTGAGCTAAGCTGTAGGCCTTTTTCCACCTATCCGGTTACGGGTCGTCGGAAAAGCTCGATTGGCCCGTAACAGATTTCCATCTCGTTTTCAAAATTTTCGCACCTCACAACTGTAATCTTCGCTTCCATCTTTCCTACTTTATATGCATCCTCTATTTTGATTGCCATCCCCTATCTTGTTACCTTTTTTATATAAGGAGATTAATATTACTTTTGACCAGCTATCTGGAATTCTTTTTATATCCATATTTCTGCGAATTATTTCGTGTATTCTGCTGCACACCTCCTCCAATTCATATTTGATGAATTCTGGCCCATATTTCATTTTTGCCCAGACTTCTCTATTTTTTAGTTGTTTGATTACCATTTTTATGTCTGTCTTTGTTGATATTTCTATTTCTTTCAAATCTCTAGCATTTGTAACCCCTGGGGTTCATTCTCAATTTTTACTTCATCCATCTTGCCTTACTCCTTTTGTTTGATTTCATTGTTTCTCTATTTTTTATCATTAATCGTCTTCTATTTTGGTTGATTTGGCCATGCTTGCTGTACTTTCATATTGTTGACCTGTATATTCCTTTCTATGCATAACTAAATTATTCACATGCTTAATCCTCTCATTTTACCACCTTATCAATATTGTTATTATCTAAACTTCAAAACAGGTGGAAAAGCTGACAAAAATGTACCGATACTGGTAGCTAAAGCGTTTCCAATACCAATATAGATGTTGTAACTGTAGCTAAGACATGGAAACCAAGGAAGGGGTGAAGTTTGGATTGATAGTGGGAGAAAATAAGAGGGGGTAGACGACGAGGGCAACAAGAAGAGAGAAGGAGAAGAAGAGCGAGGGAGAAGAAGGGGCGAGAAGAAACGAGAGGGAGAAGAAACGAGAGGGAGAAGAATAGAGGGGAAAAGGAGAAAGGGTAACAAAGCGAGGAGAAAAAAAGGGATAGGAGGAAATTGAAAATGAAACTAGATGAGTCTCATGCAGATGGTTCCTAAAATAAGTTTCTGTAAACTGAGTCTTTCTATACCTCCACAAATATCTATGACTTTCTCCATTTAATCAACATTAGAACTCTTACGCTTTGCATGATACACCCCATCAGACACCCTACATAATAGATATTCATATGGTTTTTTAAAGACCACTGTGATCTTTTTTGTTGATGGCTTGCATAACAAATTTATTAAGAGAAAAGATTTGATACACCAACCCTTACCTATTAATTTCGATTAATTTAGCTTCACGCAGCTCCAGTATTTCTGTCATTTCAGAGACACGCTTAATGAGCCGATCGAGCTCTGACGAATGTGAATCGTCACTGATGCTCGAGGCTTCGGATAATTCGCGGTTGTGCCCCTTGATTTTCTTAAACGTCATTTTACCGAGCAACACGTCCACATTGGCGTCCCCCGATTTGTGTTTCACACCAGCCAGTTTGGCCGGACTGTGTCTGCTTTGGGTGCTGCTGGAATCTCCGTTGGGACTTGAAATAATCTCTATATCAGAAGATGTGGTCGTCTCATTCTCGTCCCCGGAGGTGTGTCCTGAAGTTTGATCCGAACCAATTTTGACCAAATCGGAGCGGCTTTCTGAGCTCAGGGGAGAAGTTTCTCGTGGAGGCATTTCTAACTGAGAAATGGAAATGCTTTCCAAGACTTCCGGGACCTTCTGGGTGGAAGCCAAGTTGGAAAGTTGCAAATCCATGAAGTGAGCTTTTTGAACGGCCTCCGCTTGTTCAGCGGATTTTTCCGTCATGGCGTCGGCCAGCATGTTTTTTACATAATACGAATTTGTGTTGCTTTCCGTGGTCGTGCTCGTATCGCTACTGCTTTCCATAACATTATCGCTGGCGATCATGGTTCGATCCGAATGGGAGCCCTCATCATCTGCTTGCATGTCGGACGAAGCGTTATCTTGAGGTATATCTATTATGTTTGAACTTTCAACTAGATTAGTAATACTTTCCTTGCTACTGTGCGGCTGTGTGTCGATCAATTGCGAATTAACTTGCGCCAGGGAAAGGTGCATAGCACTACGACAAGGGCCCCGCGTTATTGGCTCACTGAAAGGATGCACGTCGCCTAAACTTTCTATTTTTAAAAGACTTTTCTGCGCTTTCACGCTTAAAACTGGCTCCAGCAGAGTTGCCGAAGTGCTCTCTGATACTGACGCGTACGAAATCGAGTCGTCAGCCACGCTATTATCGTCCTGGTCTTCAGGGATCACTTCTACGCTCTCCGGCGAGGTTTTCTCCTCAACCGGAGATGCTAAGGGTGAAGCAAACTCATCCGTATTTTGCGAATAGCTGTGACTGCTATCAGTCTCGGTGGGCAGGACTTCCACGCTACTAGGGCTAGTTAAACTATCGGGCAAAATTTCCACCGACTCTGAAACCTTCAGACTGGATGTGGATATTGATTGTCCAATTGACTGGAGTTCAGAGTCGGGCGATGTCGTGCAACCCGACCCTCCACTTACAATTTCAACACTTTCCGAGCTAGTTTTGCCACTCTCGTTACTTACTACCGACAGACGATTTACGCTTGCATGTTCGTGCTTTTTAAGTGAAACCTGCGTAGGACCAACTTCCTCAGCAACAGAGTCTGCAAAAAAACAAATAAAAATTAATTTGTCCGACACATTAAACATCTACTTATGAGGTTCCATGTGTAAACTACAAGTTTCACTCATATTTTATCATATTTAACAGAGATTTTGTACATAATTGCATATGCATATACAGGGTGTCTTAAAATTGCATTTGGGATCTGATTCAGGGGGCTAAAACAAATCGAAAATTAAGAGTGGAAATTTTTATGATTGTCCTTCGGTATCAAGTTATTCATAAAAAAGTAAATAATAAGTTTTATCGCAAGGTCGCTCTAATTAGTTGTGTAATTCAATTAGGTGGCTATGGCGATGTAAGTATTATTATTTTCATTTCCTTCTGTTTTTTGTGTTTAACATGGAACGATACTATTATAATTGAGATTACTTATTATGTTGAAAGTATTAGGTGTGCGTGATGACAATGCCACTGCTTCGGCTAGGGTGTTTGTGGAAAGGTTTCCAAATGAAGCAAAAACTATAAGGCCTGTATGACAAGGTACAGAATCTTATTCAAAATGATTTTACAAAATTCTGTGTCGTCTCATACAGCAAACAAAATTCTGTAGATTCGTGTTCTAAAACATACAAAGTTTTGTACAAAGTCGGCGTCGCATCGATGCGCAAACGACATATTTTTAGTGTTTATAAATGATTACATAGGGAAGAAAAAAATGTTTATCCCGCCTGCCTACACCCCACGCACTTTCTCTTATCTCGTTCGCGGTCTTTATTGCTGCAACTTGTTTGCTTTGTCCTGCGTTCATGTAAAATAAATAAATAAAAGCGCAACGAACGTAAGCATTAACCTAATACTATGAAATATTGATAGACTTCTACTTTATCGACAGTCACATTATTATTTTGACAGTTTTATCACAGATGTCGCCGTAATTTGCACCTATTTACAGTGACTCTTAAAGTCACTGTACACCTATTTGCGCATGCTCACAGACACAATTTCTCACAAAATTCTGTTCCGTGTCATACAGGCCTAAGACGTATAAGAACAAAAATTAAGGGAAACAGGTAATTTAAAATCATGTTAAAACAAGACAGGACGTCAACCTACACTAAGCATCAATCAAGAATAGCAAGTTCTTGAATTTGTTGAGGAGGAACCAAGTACAAGCTTTCGAACTGTATCGTCTCCAACTCATTTTCAAAGATACTATTCACAGGACAATATTGAAGAGAAATGGTCTACATCCATTGAGGCCTTAAAAAGTTCAAGTTTTGCATGACGAGGATAGGGAGTTTCAAGTCCATTTTTGTATAGCATAAACAACGATTCACATTTCATCGAAAAGATTCCGTGGAATGACGATGACTTGATGAAAATTTACCATGGCCATTGCTCGATAAAATTCCATTAGCAGTTAGATTAAATTGTTGGCCTCCTAGATCAGTAGACCTAAATTCATCGAAATTCTTTTGCTGGGGGCATTTGAAAGTAAACATTACCGCGAACCTACTGTAAATCCTGAAGATGTACCTTATATTCCGGCTGTAGTGGCGCCAATAAACGAAAATATGCTACAGAGGGTTCGTGTTTCCATGTGTTTGCCTTGTAATGGAGGCAAGCTATGTGAATAAATTTTGTAACAACAGATTTGAACAATATCTTTTTTGCTAATACTATTCGATTTTAAAATCGTTTAATTTAATTATAAATCTTTGTTTTTTTTAAATATCTCAATAACGAGCGACAATAAATTGGAAAAATTTCCACTCTTGGTTTTTGATTTGTTTTAGCCACCTGAAGTTTCAAAAGTACAGGCGTCAATTTTGAGACACCCAGTATTTAAATATAGGGTGACATATGGGAAACGGACGTTTTTCAAATGAGAGTATACTCAGTTGATTTTGATGAAAATATTATTTTATTTTACAAACCGAAAGATCAACATCTACCGTTTGATTTAACATAGTTAGATATGAAAAATTATGTAACTCAGGTGGCGGCCATTCTCTTGAATGCACACTTCAAGTCTGTGCCGGAAGTTATCCATAACTTTGGCTAACAGCTCTCGTTCAATCAAATGCACCTCTCCTGTAATGTCATCTTTCAATTCCATTAAATTACGGGGTTTGTGAACATAAACACGTTCCTTTAAGTACCCCAACAGGAAAAAATCACAGGAGGACAAGTCCGGTGATATTGGGGGCCAGGGCACGTCACCGAAACACGAAATGAGGCGTTCAGAGAACATGTTCCACACAACTGCCATCGATGCGTTGGGAGTGTGCGCTGTGGCACCATCGTGTTGAAAATAAACATTTCTTATGTTTATTCGTCGTCTTTGAAGTTCTGGTCGAAAAAACGTATTCAACATGTGAAGGTAACGATTCAAGTTCATTGTCACCATAACGTCGTTCTCAAAATACGGCCGATTACACCAAAATGAGCAACTGCACACCAAACTATCACAAGCGCAGAGTGGAGAGGTTTATCAAAGTTTTATTTATTGCCCGAACTATTTAAGTAAAAATGAACTTCATCGCTCATTATCACTACTGTATTTGAGTCTTCTTCAAACACCGCTTGCATACGCACAGCGAAGTCCCGTCGTTGTGGGTAGTCCCTCACATTGAGCTGCTGAACCACCTGCATTATGTATGGATGGAATTTTAAATGGAAACGTAAATTTTTTCTCACAGATTCACGGTTTATGTAATTCGCGTGCATGTTGACGTGCCGATCAACTGGAGCTCCTCATGATTGCCAATGGCGACGAAAGATCCGCTTTGTTGCAATGACAGACTCACCATTTAGAACAAACGTATCGTACGCGAACACGCGTTGCTGTATCATCCACTGCTCTATTGTAACTAAAACGGTAGGCCACCTCGAAGCGAATGTCCCCAACCGCATCTCGCTACCACCACTTACAGCAGTATACTAGCCATTCTAAAAATGTCCGTTTCCCATATGTCACCCTGTATATCTATTACCTGTATAGCTTGCTGATTTTGAATACGTTCTTCCTGGGGAAAGTACATGCATTTGTGGAATTATTCTGTTTCGTGCTTCCTAAACTGTATGTATTTATGCTACTAAGTTAAACTATAAATACGACATTTTGGTAAATAATTTACGATGCGTTGTTATAAAATAACTGAAGTATAAAACAAAAGTTGTACTTTTGTAGCTCGGTGGATAAAGCTTTGGATTACAGCATGAATTACAGTACATTCCGCTTAATCAGATCACGTTGGGTCTTTAATAGTTTAGCCCAATAAAGCGGTTGGCCCAAATATGCGAAGTTCCACACAAATTTATAGAACGAGCGTCTTTCTCACAAATTTATACATTCTAGAAACAAAAATATAAATTTTGGAACAAAAATTATAATTACAAAACACAACAGTTAGCTCAACGAGCCGACGATGACTTGCGTTAAGTGGCTATATTTTAATTTTATCCAGCAAAGCAATGTTATTTGAAAGTGTCGAGTCATCTCTTGCCATCTTGGCGGCGAATGTACATTAACTCCACCACGCCTAAGGATGTTTGCGTGTGAATCCCCGGTGCCGCATCGACAACAAATATATGTGATGTCTGACAATGAAGATTTTAAAAAACACCTTCCAAGTGCTGTTATCCACTGAATTTCGTAAAGGACACACATTAAACTGTCTACAAACTGTTCTCTTATTATCATAAAATTTTGCAGCTGTAATTATAAACTCCTGGACAAAATTAACGCACCATTACTATATTTTTTTTTAATTCCGAGATATTGGTAATTTATAGTTTAGTAACTGACTTGCAAGTAGCCCTTGGACCTCCTCTCACATTTCAAACAAATTTTATCAAGAAATATTTTGTTTTAAGATGACAATCGTTACTTAAAGTCACTTTTACAAAAAATTAATATAAATTCTGTTCGGAAACTGCTTATCAAGATAAGTTATTTTTCGTCATCAAATTTTTTTTCTAATCGATTGTTTTAAACTTGAAAAATGAATCGCCCAAGAAATTTATCAGTATAGGAGCCAGTAAGAGCATCAACTTTGCTGGATGAGGGATACTCGATGCGTTATGTTGCTAATGTGATAGGAAGAAATCATTCCAGCATAAGTCACATGGTTACACGAATTAATGAGACAGGATCTCTCATTCGAAGGCCAGGGCAAAGGCGAAAACGACGTACCAATCGAAGAGATGAGCGTTTTCTTAGGCAATCCGCAATAAAAAAAAAACAGAAGAATCACTAATACTGTGCTAAAAATGAGCTTATAGCTGTTCGCAATCTTGTGATATCGTCTCGAACATTCAGAAGACGTTTAAATGAAGCTGGATTAAACAGCAAAAGACCGGCAGAGAAACCTTACTCACCAGAGAGAACAAAACTCAAAGATTGCGTTTTGCCAGAAATCATCAACACTGGACTGTTAATGATTGGAAGAAGGTTTTACTCTCAGATGAAACGAGGCTTAGCCTCATATCAACTGATGGACATGAGCATGTCTGGAGGAGACGAGGAGAGAGATTTGCAAGTTGCAATATTTCTGCAAGGGTCCCGTTTGGTGGTGGCTCTGTAATGTTTTGGGGGGGAATCTACTTCAATGGTCGCACAGAGTTGCTCCCTATACGTACAAGGTCCATGAATGCGGATTATTATCTACAAAACATCGTAGTTGAACATGTAATGCCATTTGCTCCTTTTGTGGGATCCAATTTTTAATTCATGCAAGATAATGCCCGTCCCCACGTGGCTTGACAGATTAGCGATTACTTGAATACTGTTAATATTCCATTAATGGATTGGCCACCTAATAGTCCCGATTTAAATGCCTTAGAACATCTATGGGACGCTCTTAAAAAAAGGTCCGAAGTCGTATACCTGCCAACCACAATAAACTAGTTTAGGCACTAATTATGGAATAGGAGAATATTCCCTAGGAAATTACTGAAAATCTAATCTCCAGCATGCAAAGGCGCATGAATGCGGTAATTAGGAGTAGAGGAGGGCATAGACGGTATTAATGTCGCATTGAATCCATTAATTCTATTGTTTTAGATTTTTTTGTTTTCATGTTTCACGCGTTTCAAAAAAGTTCTTAAATGAAAAATGTAAGGTCATGTTTCGCTGATTTCTTTCGTAAACGATTACACAAACCTAATTTATACGCTTTCATGTAATTTTCATTAGAATTTTAATATAATTATAATACTGTAATTATATAAGTTTAATAAAGTGGTGCGTTAATTTTGTCCAGGAGTTTATATTTTTAATCTGAAATTTACTGTCCCGATTAAACGCACTGGTGTCCCAAACAAGCGATGTAAATTGCTGTCATTTCCATTTTGTTTCTGTTCTTTAAGGTTTGGTCCAAAAAAGCGGCTGGCCTGATTAACCGGTGGCCCAGTTAACCGCTATCGACTGTATTTATAACTAAACGGTTTTAATTTTGCGATCTGTATAGCTTTTATTTATTATTTCTATTAGAAATATATGAAAGTTCTTACCTAAATTACCTCATTTAACTGTATCACGGTAAATCTTTATTAGGAATATATCTAAATATGCAATAGTAACAGTAAAATAATTCCACAAATGTATTTATTTTCCTAAATTGGAATATATTTGTAGTTTAATAGCCTTTCACTTTTTTGAACACCAAAAAATCTAAATATGTGATTATTTTTGGAAATTGAATAAATAGTAATTATTGAATAAAGTCAATGACATAAAACTAATAAAACTACTACAAAAGAACCAAAGTTAAAGTTTTTACTTTTTAAATTACACATACTATACCTTTCAATTACTGTATATTAAAAAAAAACACAATATTTAATGGTATACATACAAGAATTACAAAACTTCTTAGATTTTATTATCCATAACTAATTATTATTAAGAATTTATAATGTTTCTGCAAGACATATTCTGTAGTAAATTGTATCACTACAGTTACTACCTTAACCCTCCAATGGATGGGTTGGATCTATGCAGTTTCGTAAAATCGTTTTGAGGTTATAAATTTTTTAATATATTTTTTTAATTTTCCAGCTACTACCGTTTGAGCGCAGTAAGGATATTTGATCTGTCAGACCCAACCCATATATTCCTGTAACTTTTTTAGAAAACTATTTTTTTTTAAATTAGTTGGCCAGCTGTTATTACATTTCCCTTACACCTAATAATTTCTCAGGTTTTTACATTGGTTTCTGAAAAAGCGAGCACGAGTATAGTTAACTAGGGAAAGTCCCTAACTTTCAAACGGGTCAAGATTTTTATAGTGCTTCTACAAGACACGGCAAATTTTATTACTTACATAGGGGTATCCCCTTTGAAATTGTTTAATACCTTTTCTGTAGGGGAATGAACTAGCAGTGTTTAAACAGATTAAACAACTATTCATTTCAATATTTAAATACAACATAGACAATTATAAATTAGAAAACACAATCAATTTTTAAGAACATTTACTTGTTCTTTGAATAATTTGGGGTTTTTTATATACTAATTGGTAACTATAAGAAGGGATCTACCATAATTTAATTAATTATTGCAATTCCAGTTCCAGAACATTGTCGAAAGTTTCCTTATTTTTGCAAATAATTGTTTTCTTTAAAAGACCCCCTTAAAAACCCCCCTTGTGTACAGAACTATTCCATTCAACTTTTTTGTTACCAATCCAAATAACCAAGACTTATGCCATGATTTGTAAACTCAGATTGCATATTTCCATCCATCCATTACATCATCAGCCCGTAAGCTGCTAACTATTCTTGCATATTTATACTTGGAAAATTCATTTAAATGTGTATACAGACAATCTGTTATGTAGTAAAATAGAAGTACAATTTGTACACACATGCTTACCTAAACCAACATCTATTAACTGCGCCTGTTCTGAAATAGTCTTCACCTCTGCCTTGGGTTCCTTTTCTTCATCAAACTCATTCGATATTGACGACAACCTTGAAAAAACACTTCCTTCCCCATCGTCACTTTGTTGCACTACTAGTTTGCTTCTGCTAAACCCTTCATCCCCCAAATCGACCGAATCATCAAGACTTTCGACGGAACCGCGGGGCTTCATGTCCTTCGTCGGTTCAAAAAACGACCCGGTAAACGAGCCCCAAAGGCTCGTCGTCATTTTAACAGATTTCGATGGACTTTTCGTTACAATTTCGTTTGGAGGTTCTGATTTAACGGACTGAATGTTTCCCGACTGAGAAATGCCCCAAGAGCCAAAGAAATCGTCCGAATTCGTGTCAACTGGCGTATTGGCAGGAACGGAGTTCAATTCATCTTCTCTAATATCTAGTGCTTTATCTATGGTGCGCTGGGCTTCTTTCAGGGCTGATTTTGCTATATTTGCTAGACCAGCTGCGTCAAACCAGCTCATTTTGGAAATACATGTAAAATTCTGGAAATAGGAAAGTGGGGTTGTGTTGGTTATTGAATGGTAATCTCAGAACTTACGTGGTTATTAGTGTTTATTAGCGAGTTACTTGCGAGAATTTAAGTTTCTGATTTAAATAATTAGTTGTAGAGGGATTCCTTTTGGTCCTATTTACATTTTTTGACACATATTACGTCTCCCATTTCCACTGTTTTCATTCGCAACTTACAGACAGGAGAACCAACGCCTTGGGACTAAATTCCCTTTGGTGAATCACAAAAATCCCTAATGCTTTCCACAAAAATTTGGTTTTATGTTGCTGGAATTGATCGTCGTTTTACGGGATTTTTTCTTTTCTTAATTTTCAGTAGAAACCACAATAGTATATTAAAGAACTAGTTTCATAAGGCCTTTTCTTATCGCACGAGTCCAAGACGAGTGCGACAAGTGGTCTTATGAAACGTGTTCTTTATACTATTTTTTCTATTGAGGAAGTTTAAGAGTATTTTAAATAAATTTATGTAGAAAATTTTACGTCAAATCGATTACTAG
>JABXWE010030576.1:0-48767 GCA_014611495.1 Limonius californicus
TGTGGCTGATACGGTGGTATAATGGGGGATTTAAATGAATCTTGTACGGTCATATGTGTGTTAGTTTGATTAGGATTTGGAAAATTATTGGCGTATTGATAGTTTTGTTGGAACATCTGCATTGGTTGGGATTGATCTGTTTGCATGGGGATGTAATGTTGAGCGTTCGGCATCGTAGCGGTTTGATTTGGATAATAGAAGGCCATAGCGGCCGCAGGATAATTTGAACACAAGTAAATTAAAATTTGAGTAACTTACGGTTTACAGGTATAAAAGACACAAATGTATAAATAAGTAAACGTTTGCACCTGACCCCGAGGTCAGCGCGCTCGATTATACTGTTATCAGAGAAGCAGACCGCCGTACGTCTTTATTCGCTGAAAGTCAAACCAGAACTAAAGGATGCAAGCAACTTAAATTTCTGCGATGGTTGTTAATTCTTACATATATATAGTTTTCACTTTTTTTTCTTATTTCCAGTATTTTCACAATCTGCCCTAGGACAATAAGTGAATGATGTAAACATTTAAGAGCATGTGGTTAATGCCTTACAATAAAGGCTTAACTAAAAGTAACTAACTACCTTCTGGTTAGTAAATTAACTAACTAACAAGTAACACAATGTTCTCGATGAATAAAAACGACAGTCGAATCCCACAAAATCGATTTGGTGGGATTCGACTGTGGTTTTTATTCATCGAGTTATTTACCTATTCCCATTATGTGGGTATTGGACATTAACGAGTTTAAGTAACATAGTGTTATTGGTTTCCTACATCTAGGGGATCATATCGTTTTAAACGATATGTTCTTTCACTATTGTCTAAGAGATTTATAGCAAGAGTGTTTGGTGAATTTGTAGAAGCGATAGGTATTTCGCACTTGCGCACTTGGCTTCTTGTAGCACAGGTAAAATGTTTATGTCTTTATGTAGTGTCTGGTTAGTCACAAACCATGGCGCATTTGTGGTGGTTCTGAGCGATACTTGCGGATCCCCGTAATTGTACACCGTAGACCCAGGCCGGGTTTAAGATCACTTTGTACACTAATAACTTGATGGTTAATGTAAGTTTTGAGTTTCTGCCTAGAAGCCAGTAGAGTTTCGAGAATATAAATACCAACTGCTTACGCTTGGTGAAGATGTGATGTCTCTACTTCAACCGGCGGTCAAGATGCATCGCTAAGTATTTTGCTATATTACTTTGAGGGAGTAGCTATCTGTTCAGAGTAACACTAGGGCATGCCCGTTTTCTGAGGGTGAAGGTCACATGTTGTGAGTTCGCTTCGTTTGGCTCTAACACGCCATTTATTTAACCACTCTTGTCTAGGACAGTTTGACGTTTTTCTGTGGCATGTTCGGGCTCATTACTCGTTGCCATTACAGCGGTATCATCAGAGAACGTAGTTATAATGGCGTTTGGAGTCTCAAGAATATCGTTGGCAGTGTTGGGTAAGATTCTTTAATTAGGGATCTAGATACAGATCCAGATACATTTAAAAAATATGATCTAGATCCAGATCAAAGATCCAAACCTAAAAATGGATCTAGATCAAGATCCAAGATCCTTAACAAAGTATCTAGATCCTTTATAGATCCTTTCGCATTTCGAACGTGTCAGGGGTGTTCTTTCATGACAGCAGTGACGTAAATACCGAAAAATTTCTGTTCTTGCTTTACCTAGTCAGCCTAATAAATAATAAAATAACTAAAGTATTTTTGCTACCTCGCAACATTTGAGGGACAGGAAATCCCAGGCGTCTGTTTGCGTCTGCACAATTGTTCAAATACAGGTATGCTTAGTGCATAATGGGTAGGTAAAACCAGTAAAACCCAACTGCAATCTTCCTGGAAACACGTACATAATTTATTTTGCTAAAGAAGAATAGAAGACATTTCCTAAAATACATAAACATACTTTAAATAGGAATTATTACTCTATGCGTTTTTAAAGTTCACAAAAGAAAAATCAAGAAATAAATTGTAGCGGATCTTTGGATCTAAAGATTAAAGATCCAGAAAATTATGATCTAGATATATATACAAGATCTTCGTGTAAAATGAATCTAGATCCAGATCCACTTAGTGGATCTAGATCCGGGATCTAGATCCACTGGATCTAGATACTACCCAACACTGAATTCGTTAGGGTATATTAGATACATTATTGACCCAATGACCCTGCTCTGTGGTACTCGCGATAGTATGGGATGAAGTGATGTCGTTTATTATTGATATTTTACCATAAAGTATCTGTTGGATAGATATGATTATAGTATCTGGTAGAATGCGGCTGGTAGTTTGGATTTTAATTTAAATAGCATCCCCTGGTGCCACACCCTATACAGTTTTTACTAAATTCTTGGACAGGGTATTTAAATTTGCATTGTTCCTCCGCGCTGTAATAAGAAACGAACAAATAATTATTAAGAAGGTAGAAGTAAACAAGAAATAATATGTGTGAAGCATATCATCCAAGAAGCCCACGATAGAGAGAAATGGCGAAGAATGAGTATGATATAATAATTGTATGTAAAAAAGTAAAGCACTTAGTTTAATGGTTTACATTTCAGAAAATGGTGTATTTGAGATATATTATCCTACATTTTTACATCATACCAGTATTCAACACGGGAATTCCCTTAGTACAGAGTATTTTAAATAGGCCAATTAAGGAAAAGGCATTGTAGATAGTAATTAGTTTCCGTTATATATGAGTGAATATAAAGTGCAGCACTTAGCCAAAAGTTGATTAGACTGTGAGATGAAACATTTTGTAACCTTCCTTGAACCATGAACAATGAGTGAACATGAAATTTATTTCCAACTTAGCAAGATTGCAACAGCCACTCGTGCAATGTTAATAAATGTTTATATCTGTTACCCAACAAACTGTATACAATATTGGATTGAACGATTTCGTGGTGGTTTAAAATCAGTAGAAGACGAAGAAAGGCAGATCGCTCCTCGATTTGAAAACTATCAGAAAAAATTTAAAACGTAACGAAATGTTCCGTTCGTGCAGTAAATTAACAATTCCAAATTTAACCCATGATTTGAACATATTGCGTCAACAAATTTTAACATAGTCTTTAAACATGTAGCATATAAACGCTACATTCATGTAACACTTTCTTTCTTGGACGACAACAGAAATTAGCAGATATATTAGGTTTGATGTAGATTTATAATTTTGGAAATATTAAAATGTTTCACATTTCTACTTTCAAGAAAAAAGCGTTTTCTATAAGGTAAGAAAATGGAAGCTGTGGCAAAGTTGGTCTTTTTGCTATAATAGAAACATTTTCAATTGCATCTTCAAAATAAAGGGTTTACTATACAGGGAATTTTTCTTTTTAGTATACATTGCCTACGTATACTTTTAAAAGAAACGCGTCAATTTCGCCTATTGTGTATGCAACCAACTATACCGACAACTAAAAATCAGAAACAAACGTCATTATAGTTGTGAATTATTTGAGTATGAAGGTTATGTTGATGCAGTGTTTATATTAAATAAGTATTTCATCCTGTATACAGGATACAGATGATGACTTTTTTGTTAAATGCAAAAATTGACAGGGTGATGTTTCCGTAAGGTCCGTGCACATTATATTTCTTTTGTACAAAACACATACATCAGCGGCAAAGTGGTGTAATGGTCAGCATAGCTGCCTTCCAAGCAGTTGATCCGAGTTCAATTCCCGGCGATCGCAAACTTTTTTTAATTATTATTATTCAAGGTAGCATAAAATATTTCATTTTATTTCTTCGGTTAAAACGTGATTATTTTCAGTTTTTATTTTATGGGAATTTATTACGCATCCCTCTGATTTAAATTTTCTAACAATTGTTTGACACTAAATAAAGATTAATTTTATTTTTTAGCATTGAATTAATTTGATTGCTGTGGTCACAGCATGCTTGAGTTGTCTGTATAGTTGGTTGCCTACACAATAGGCGAAATTGACGCGTTTCTTTTAAAAGTATACATAGGCTATGTATACTAAAAAGAAAAATTCCCTGTATATAGTAAGTAGACTGCCATCTACGACTAAAGAGTGTGCTTGGAGCCGCTTAGCCTACATTTCGTAATGTTCCTAAAGAATAAATAAGTAAAATAAAGTGCGGCTTTTGACTCAATTTTTTTACCAACTCAACAACAATACGTAATTTACATTTACTTTCTACTTAAGAAAGCATATAACGCCCATTACTGTAAAATTTCAAAAATTAATAAATTGGTTAATTCTGGAATTATCTATATTACTTAGGGTGAGCACCTACTTGCTCGTCACCGTTTTCTGGCGGGTCTCTTTGCTCGACAACTATTTTGTCGCCACGGCGTTTGCTCGCCGAACAGACGCTCAAAAAGCAATTTATTCTTAAAATAAAATATTATCTGAATCATTTATTATATGCTGTTGGTAATTCTCAAAATCTCACATTCATATACGGAATGTTGATAGTCAAAGTAGGACAGCCTATTCTTATATAATAATATTTGTTTTGTTTTTGTTCCTAATAAAATTATCTAGAAGTGTATTTCATTTTAATGTTGTGTATATATTTTTAAATGATTTTAATTAATAACTTTTCAAAACATCTTTATAATTGCATTATTGATATAGAAACAGCATTAAGTTTCCAAAAATTTTAATAAACACTTAGACACTCAGACCACATTTGCCACATTTATTTGTTATTAAACATAATAGTTAGGTTATGTAAATAACCATGTTGTTTAATAGTCAAGGTATTGGTTGAAAGTTTATAAAGAATAAACAGCGATTATTTGCGCACTACAAATTATTATTTACAATTAAGTACATAGAACTTTCAAAAAAATCGTATTGTTCTTAATTTTAAAGTTAAAGAGTTTAGCAAACAAGCACTTGATGTCTTAGCTCTTCAGTGTTAAAATTGCGAATTACTGAAAATAACATATACAGCTTCCACTTCCAGTTCAAAATTTTATCAAAAGCTTATTGCATTTGAATTTTGTAAGAACAACTTTTGTCAATTTTTTGTTGTATAATCGAATATTTCCTAGAAATATCAAAAACTATATTAATCTGGTATTTGAAAATAAAAGTAAATTTTTTAATTATGAAGCAAAGATGCTTATAAATTATGTAATGGGGCAGAAAATTGGAATAAAAACAGGAATTTATATATGAACCTTAGAACTGTTTAACATTTATTCTTAACATAACATTTTAAAGCAGACGAAGTTTGCTAATATTGTTGCTGGATAATTCATACAATTTACAAATATATCATGGGATTTCGTTTTTGTAAGAATAGCAATTATCGTTTTGTTCAGTCGAAAGATATCAAGTGGAAAGCTTATATCAAATGGAATTGTTAATCATTACATTGGTTTCCAGCAATGGAGGTAAGTATATCTAATCTATTTAAAGGTCTTCTGCTAAAAATATGCAAAAATCCAATGATCATTTCTTTAAGTTGAAGCAAGGCAAAGAAGCGCTGCAATATTGTAGTTCATAAAATAGTAAAAATTATGTTAAGTACCTACAATTAGCTGTTGATGGCAACAGACGGTCGAGTAATAGTAAATGTTTATATGAGCATAATGAAAGTGAGTGGGAAAGCCACAATAAAATAATCTCTGTATGTCGAAGGTTATATCGCAGATTTCTGCTACTTCTTATAATGTCCGCGATACCTGTAATATGTTTATATAAATACCTTTTAAAAGGTTATGTTACGAGATTGATATACTAATACTAATATGTGGATATTTTAATTTAACCCTACAATAGAACAGCGGTTGTAAAGTAAATATGAGATATTCACGAATAAAGCGATTCCGGCAGAAAGTTGCAATGATTTCTTAAATTTTGTAATAATCTCTTGTGTACGAAAACAAATTAATGCGTTAAAGCCCAAAACAATACAGATTTTGCCCAAATGCGGTTATTCATAAGTCGGAAACTATTACTACTACCTAAAGCTGTTGTCGTTAGCAAGTTCGACAGATGCAACAATAGCCTCTCTTGTTCGGGTTGGTCGGATGCTCACGTCTTGTTCAATTTCCAAACAATATAATTTTCTTGTCTGCCTTCTAAACTGCTGAAAGCGAGTGTAGGCTATGTTTATCTACTTACGTTTTTGAATGTATAATAATTTTGTGTCTGGCCATGTTGATTTTAGTCCATAGTTCCAAGGAATTTTTCTAAATGATCCTTTTCATATTTGCTTGTTGGTTATTTGAAATAATAACAAGTAGAATGTTGCCTTTCGAAATTAATTGTAGACTGTGTACCAGAATTTACAGAACTTGCTTTAAAGAAGATTACACATGGTCAAAACGACGGAAGTAGCACGTACATATTTCGCTGCAAAATGTATAGGATGGTCGGAGATAAATATAATAATATAATATATATGCTACTTTTATGTTATCGAATCACGTGGAAGGGTGAGACCACTGATGAATTTAATATGTATTCTATTTCTACGTTTGTTTGTTTTGATTGGGCGAGATCTAGGACGTGGTTTTCCAAGACTCTTTGCAGTTGCCATTATACATTCTAACTGAACTTTGCCTATCTTAGGTAGCTCCAATCCCAGTAGTGATTTTTAACGTATTACACATCGCAGTGGCTCGGGATCTACGGCTTTACTTCTTATTCGACAGAAGGCCCACGATCAGATTTTTCCCCGCCAGAAAGATCTCACCGACCTCAGTCAGGATCGAACCCGCGTCCCTTGGCTGTACAAACAAGTGGCAACCACTAGACCGCTGACTTGTTTCTATGTAGAGTTTGAAATGTCGAAATGGATGGAGTTATGAAAAATTCATTCTCAATCGATTTTTAATGCTGTGTTACAGAGTTTTCAGCCGAGGAGAGATTTTGAGATATAACAACTTCTTTTTTAAACAAAATGTTTTATTTTTATTTAATTTTGTTTGATTTCTGTAAAAACCAACAGAGTTACCAATGATTTTATTTTTCGTTATCCGCCAGAGGAAGTCAGTTTTTAGGCGTTTGAAAATTAGTAGGCGAATTGTGACTTTTAAAGCCTTATATCAGATAAAAATTTGATTACAGAAAATATAAATGCATCTGAACTAATTGATTCCGAAATCTCACGTAGAATCCTAAATATAAATAATATACAGGATGTTGCATTTAAAAAACCAAAGTAGCTTGCAGTTTAAAATACAGTAGGCGTTGGAAGAAAACTAATAATGTCAGCGTCTATTACCCACACAGTGCCATTTTCATGTAGATACTTCTAAAATTACCGGAGTAATTAGCTTATTACCGTATTACATCGATTATAGTGCATGTCCACGTGGTACGGAATAGCAAAATATTTTCCCCCATTGTGTTGCCATTTCATATTATCTAACATTCAAAATTCCCCTTGTTTTTTTTTTTAGAAAATATCCCAAATATTTAGTGCCCTCTTGCTTTGTTCTTTGCATTTTGCTTGTAGCTAATGTTTTTTTCAGATTCAAATGAGGAAAGGTTTTATTTAGCAATATCATTGACTACTATACTGTGAGTGGATTGCTCGTATTTTAATATTGACCATATTAACTAATAGATACTATTTTCCCCGAATAAATTCAGTAATTGTATTATTATTTTCAATCTACAATTTCGAATTTGCTTTTTCGTTAGAAATCAGTTTAGAAAAATTTGTTTCTCCATTAAAAGGCGCAATATTGTCCTATATTTGTTATACGTGGTGGATGTGATAACTTTTGTAAAATAGTTATCCATTATTTTAAATTAAATAAATACAATGCTATTTTAGTTCCACTCGACGAGTAAACAATGTCTAGCATGTTTAGTTCGACATTCTGCATCTGGTAGGTGTGTGTTTTTATCGCAAATCTAATTACTGCAATTAGTACACCGAGAATATTTTTACTGTTCCTCTAAATTGTAAGGATTATAATTAATTTCTATTTTTTCGTCTACTCCATAAAAAGTAATTTAATGGCATGTGGTCTGGGAGTTGAAAACCATTGCTTTAGATACACCTGCTGTTCTTATAGGGTGGCCTACAAATACCCAACAGTTTGTGCAAATTTCATTGTGACTACCGTAGAAACATTTGTATTTAATGCTGTAATCAAATATGTATTTTTCACTATCCAAATTACCTGTTTTAGATGCCATCATGGGTTTTCGGGAGGAGAAATATACGGAAAAACATTCAGGGTGCAGGGTGGATTCACGACATCAAAGTACAAGGGAAAAATTCAAATGAACATGTCATGAAATTGAATTAAGTTTAATTTAAAATCCCGGCTAACGGGAGATACTATTTGCAGTTAGTAATATGGCATACGTAGCTAGATGGTAGTGAGCAATCCCTCGCTGCCAGGAAATTATAGTGTCTCTCATTTTTCTTCTAATTATACACTTTACTCATAAATGGTAAAACTATTTAACTGCTGGTGGTACAATGCCGTTTAGGGCAATACCAGGAAAATACCTAGTTAAAACTTAACTTTCTTTGGTATGAATTCAGAAACAAATTTAAGCAACGGAAATATTCTGAGATTTAAATTGAGGTATAACTATGTTAAAAAATAACCAAAAAACAAAAAATGCATTGAAATCCAAAACTTGAGATATATGTATATGTTACACTTCAAAATTCCCGTATGTAGTTCACATATCTTTAAAACGTGCAGTTTTTTATTTGTACCCGTGTGTACTAGATATAAAGCAAATATCTATGTCTGATATATCTAAGGAGTGTTTGAAACGTTTAACCGATCAAGCTAGTCTATTTACTTTCTTATGGATTATAGTTGATATTAGTCTACCTTTTTGACTATTGATGATAGTATCTAATGTAAGAAATGGCATTACCTGTTTTCCGATATTGTTTTCTCTCTCTCTGCTTCACATTTTGACTGGGAGTAACTACTAAAATCAGTGGTAAAAACCACCCTGTCTGTAATTTGTTTAACACTGTTCTAACTGCTCTTTGCCGACAATGTTGCATTACTGTTATGAAATTTTCTTGGTTAGATACTTACCGTGTTTCAAGCGCCAGGTTCTCACGCAATAGACCTTGTTTCGATTCCCCGCAGGGGCGATTTTTTAAAATTTTTACGGTTTAATTGTGTTTAATTTAAATTTTTATTAGAAGTAGGGGTATTATCAATTGCTTTCCTAATCTAGTTTCTATTTTCTTTGTTAATACCAACTCTTACTATCAGTAGGTTTTAAAAACCCTTTGGCAAAAGGTAAGATAAAATTAATTTTACAAAATAAAAAATATTAGGTGGAAACGAATTGGATAGTGCCGCTAACATTAAAGGAACTTTAAGGTTAGGTAAGGTAGGAAGGTTCAATTTTAAAAAATAAAAAGAAAATGGTTTTGGCCGAGAATCGAAACCGAGTCTACTGCGTGATAACTGGCGCTTGAGACATCAGACCGTTTGGACACTCGATCTGTAATGTAATTTTTGGCTATATTACTGACAATCCGTGAATTAGGTTTATTCTATTATTTTATAGATTGATTGATATTAATGACTGCAATCAGTAGGCACAAACTAATTTCTAAATACGAATTGCTCTATGTAAAAGTAACTGGGAAGACAGGATCGGCGAAACTCTGTTAGCCGGTTTGTGATTTCCAGGTAGATGTATTTTTCTTTTATTTTATAATTTACGTTACTACCTCACTAATTTGAACTGATGGACAAATTTCAAACCACTGTTTAACAAATTTAAGAGGACCGATGAAGGAAACGAAAATAAAATTGAGTCCCTCAAATTGCAAAAAGATCGAATCTACATAGCAACGTAACCAGCAAATGCTAACCAATCTCCATGTTAACGATATTATGTTACATCACGCATACTACTTTATAAAATGAAAATTAATCAAAATCAAAATGCTGCTTTCCAGCTCTATTATCTAGGTTTATGATGCTGGTATAATAAAAATTAGCGTATGACACACGTGTATAATTGAGCCTTTAAAGCAGTAGCCACGTTAAAAGCACTCTGCTTCGCGTCGTGCTCTTAAACTCGTCGCACGTGCTTTAAAGGCTTCATTATACACTGGTATCATAATATACTATTGTAAATAGTTTCTTAAAAGTACTTAACCTCGTCGGAAGAGCAAAAAATAATTTTGACGGTGCCTATGCATAGGGGGCACTATCTCAAACAATCTATCCAATAATATTTTTTCTAATATTTCAAATATGTGAGATATCAAGGTGATTCGCCTTAGCAGACTCA
The DNA here is from genome assembly GCA_014611495.1 of Limonius californicus. Lineage (NCBI taxonomy): Eukaryota > Metazoa > Arthropoda > Insecta > Coleoptera > Elateridae > Limonius > Limonius californicus. The sequence continues at coordinate 10,252 of JABXWE010030576.1, forward strand.
CCCTGTAGTATAGGGTTACTTCTGTGACCGGCCACATTACAACATCAGTTTACATACCTACAACGTTGAACAGCTGTTTATTGTAAAATAGTTTGAAAGTGTAACAAGCCAGCAAAGTAATTACCAACGACATTTTAACGTTAGGAATTTACTATCGTGAAATTACATAATGTATTTGTTAAAAAAATTGGAAGCAACAGAATGTGTTATAAATAATTTGAAAGGTGTGGTTGGATGCTAAAGAACCGTACGAAATGAAGAAGAGGATGTTATCCCCGATATTTAACGACTATGTGATAATTTCGATGAGTTGTACTTTCAGCAAGTCGGAGCAAGACCACATACTGCCAATAATGTTTTAAATATGTTACACTATCATTTGAATAGCACGGTAATTTCCAACCGGTACCCAACTCGAGTTGGTACAGAGTGGCTTTCGCCACCTTACTCCGCTGAGATAGATTAAAGATAGATTGCACGAGAGTAGGTCACAGACAATAGAGCAAATGAAATATGAAATTACCCGTGTTTTCCGAAAATACCCTTGAAAATTTGCTACGAGTTACAATTTTCTTACCCTTTTAGATCAAGTTATTCAGACAGGTTGTGTATAGAAAATATTTTCCATTATTTTGCTGCAAATCTATGTATTTATTTTCGCCATTTGACAGACAGTTCTTTCATGGAAGCCCTGTATATATTTAATGTTTGCTATAAGGACTTATTTTAGATACAAAAGAATATACCAAAAAAAAAACAGTCTTAAGAAAAGTCTTTTAAGCTACTCTGCAAAATCGAGGTACCGTGAACGCGAGAAACTTCGCTTTGTGACAAAAATGCAAAAAGTTTATCTACATGTTATCACTAAAATGTTAGGCGACTGTTCATCTGAGACACTGGTGGTATACTGTTATATGAAAATAGGTCCATGTAATGATAAAATATTCAAACAGTGTAATAAGTATCAAATATTTGACTGAAGTTAGTTGCAAAGCTATTGACAATAGGGTAGATCTTCCTCAAAATGGTTGTCGTAACACCGAAATTAACCGTTTTTGGATTTATATGTGCAGATGAGGGTTGGGGTGGCTCAGTGGTAAACAGTCAGGCTTTGGATCTAATAGTCCGAACGCTTCCCGGTTCGAATCACTCCAGCGTTGGAAATTATTCTAATTCCCTGGGTGATCGGTATTGGGTCCCGGTCTCCATTTGTGATTGGGGACCTAATTAATGGCACTCCAGGCTGGTTGAGCACGATTACGCACCACATGGTAACCCGCACAGTCGGGCCTTGTTGGGCATAGCACAAACTAGCTTAGCGTTGCATCACGCAGTATCGGCACTGCGCAAGCGGTACAAACGAGGATCACTATTATGAAATGAAAATGTGCAGATGATTGTTTGAGTTTACCCTAAATTCTCTCGCTGTTGCTCATTAACCACTTTGAATAAAATATGTAGGGCGATGTAGGGTATATTTATTTAACAATTTGTAACTGCTTATTTGGTTGAGAAACTGCACGACTTCCAACTGTAAAAGTGCTAACTGATTAAACACCAATTGAAGTCTCTTGCTGTATTTAAAAGCAACAAAAGATGCTGCTAAAATGTTTTGCATTCACTAGCTCTTTATGCCTTAGTTTACTGGCATTTCGGTTTTTCTTGTTAACTTACAATAAAGTCATTATGTGCACAAACGTTCATGCAAAGTTGCCAACTATGGACATTCAAAGTTTGCGCTGTACAATGTTAACAATTGTGCCTCTGAATGGTATGCTTGCGTCAATAAAAACTACACAATGTGCGAGTTGCTAATAGAATGTGTTAGTCTTGCTAAAGGGTCTATTAAGAAATTCTTTCATGTTCCAAACTAAATAAACAAGATTGTTGTTTAGTGTTTCGTGGTTGCCAGAGTTCCGCTAGCTGTATTGGCCATATACGTTTTTAAATTTTTAAATAATAGTGTTGTAGATATGTTTACGCATCTCTGTGGGTCATGCTAATGTTGCAATGCACTATTTCTTATTTTCTCATCTTCTTTAAGTGTACTGCAACGGCACTATGATAACTTTTAACTATATTCGATAGGTAGTAGATATCTTATAATTATTTATAGCTTCCAAAAGCCCACGTAGCTATGCATATTCTTAACTTAGAGATTTAGCTACCTTTAGTATTTTTACACACACATTGTGACCGTTTTTAAATTCGAAAGTCGATGTAACAAAACCATGTTAATAATTAAAATAAATGCGGGTTTTTATTGCTCCTCACCTTTCGGAAGGCGGTTTAAATGTAATAAATGTTATAAATAATGCATCATAAATTAATTTTGAGGAATCCTATTGCAGAACAAAGAACAACAGCCATTAGAAACGGTCTTTAAGAAATTGGAACTGTGCATGGACGGAAATTTATTTTTCGCATTAGCATTGCTTGCGGTTGTTCTAGTCACGGAGCAAATGGAATTTGTTTTATTATATGTATTGTTACAAAAACATTAAAATGTATCATTTTACAATCAAAAGTAAGTCTTCGCTTGTGAATACGTAATCGAGCATTGATAATAGCCACGACCTAATGTAAACCTCTTTGTTTCATTGTTTCCATTTCTTTCTTGTTGATGTGCTGTTTTTACTTTTTTATATGTATAGGAGGTGAAGCAGTTTGTATAGGCTGATTAAATTTGGAAAAGTACGCCACGTTAACTCAACTACATTCTAAAACCCGAGAGCTGGGATGCAGTTTAAATGAATGTTCTAATACTGTATTTATACTAATTCCGTATACCTTCTACAATCTCAAACTTTTCGTTACCATAAACTCTGCTCCGGTAAAAGAAGCTATAACGCACCAATGACTTAAGGCGCACATTCTTATGTATTCTTACATATCACCCTACTGTAGCTTAATATGCAAAAAAGAATAGGTCTATACCATACCGCCTGTCCATTCTCAAACGCGAACATATGAACTTAACATTGTATTGAACATTTTTGCTGATTGCTGCTCGCCAATTCAACTTACAGGAAAGGTAATGGTATCGATAGAAAGCTAAAATTATTGCGCATCAAATGTACTAATAATAAGATTAAAGGTGCGATTTTTATTTTAAAATACTAATTTAAAACTTGGCGATATTTAAATATACGTTGCCATGATTTTCACGTTAGACAGCATTTGAGAAATAATTTTGAATTAGTTGGCTTAAGTAAGCGATTTTCTGTAAATTACTGTTCAAATTATTTATGGAAAAATGAATAATTACTCCAATTCAGAACGAATTTTTATGGTAAAAACCTTTTACAGTGGCGTTAGTTTGCGCAGAGTTAGAGATTTGTTTGCCGTTAAGTTTAATACCAGACCTATACCTTCTGTAAGTACTATTCACAAATATGTACTAAAATTTGAAAGATGTGGAAATATATCTGTAGAATCAGAAATTAGCGGTGATCAGTAATAATATTTTTTATTGTTAATACAAATTATTCAAAAATAATAATTATATCGCAGGAAATCGGCAATAGTTGACCGCACAGAAGAACTTATTTTGGCGATGGTAAATATGAACCCGACCTGCAGTTTAAGGCAAATTTCTCTTGACATAGGTTTATGTAAATCGCGGATATGGGATATACTCAGTACAAATAATGTCCCTATAAGCTACAATGTCATCAAGAGATTTTTGCTGTTGACGAAGAAGGTATTCTGTAATGAAATGCAAGAGCGTGCTAAAAATGATCGTCGATTTCTGTCATCAGTTTGCTTCACAGACGAACGTACTTTTACACTGAATAGTGAATCAAATGTTCAAAACACGCGATATAGGACTCAGGCAAATGCTAGAGTTAATATTTCTACCAGAACTCAGTATCCTCAAAAAATTAATATCTAGGCTGGGAATTTTAATATCAATATTATTGGTCCATTTGAAATTGAGGAAAATGTAAATTCAGCAACGTATTTAGACTTATTACTAACTAACGTAGGACCTGCATTGGAAGAAGTTGTATGAGAAAATTAGAACTGGTTCCAACAAGACGGCCGCGCATTTTGGCTTAGATATTAGAAATTTTTTAAATGTTTAATTTCCAAATCGTTGGCTTGGTAGAGGTAAAGAGGGTAAATAGGAAAGAGACGACAAGTCGGTTTCAACTTTCCGACATCAAGTCGCCTACGTTTTGTCACATACGCCCATCTCTAATTTTGAAGTTTGAGTATTTTGACATTTCTGAAATTCAGATTTATTTAAGCTACCCTATTGTTTAATATTTAGAAGAATTACTTCTGATTTCAATCCAATACCGCATCAAGCGCTTAATTAACGGTAAATATATATTTGTTCTAATTTGTGTAGTGGAAGCTGACGTTAAAAATTATTTAGTTTGGTCTATTTAGACCTCACCTATACTATTTTGGGCTCAAAGTAAGTCGCAGCTAAAGTTGAAACTTAATAAATAGTTATATTTTTTTTAGATGGTACGTAAGTGTGCTATACCTGGGTGTTTAAGTGTGTATGGGAATAATGTTATATTTAAATCACTACCCAGAGTATCTGCTTTAAGAACAAAATGGATAAGTAAAATCCAGAAGCAATTTGCTAATTGGCAACCTCCAACGGATTGCCGTGTTTGTGAAGAACACTTTGCTCCTAATATGTGGGAAACGTCAGTCAGAAAATTAAAGCAAAATGCATTCCCCACAATCTTCAAAAATGTACACTTTTCTTCAGGACATCATGTTCCGCAAACGATTCATCATTTTGAAAGTCCTATTCAAGGAAAAGTAGCTTTATCACCGTTGACTCCAACAGAACTTCAACAAAGTTTTTCCAGTGAAAGTACACTTACCAGTGAGACTTCTTCCGATAATCGTAAAAAACGCATGGAAGAACGAAAACTCTATAAACGAAAATTGCGAAGAATTCAGGTAGCATATTCTGCTTTGAAAAGGCGCCATGCTACTGTTGTTCGTGAAAATTTAAAATTTAAAAAGCAGCTTGAGATAGTGACATCCAACCAGTTAAGGTCATTATTTTCGGAAGACCAGGTCCTTGCTTTGGGAAAAAATAAAGCTAAACAATCAGCGCGGTTGAAATGGAGTAATGAAACAATTCGAAAAAGTCTGAAGATGAAATTTGCGTGTGGTACAAATGGTTATGAACATCTTATTTCAGAAGGTTTTCCTTTTCCATCTGTGAGAACATTGCAAAGGAGACTAGAAAATCTCAAATTTAGTCCTGGCATTATTGAAGATATTTTTCATTTTCTGCAACTGAAAATCAAGACATTTACACCAGAACAAAAAATTTGCGTATTAGTTATGATGAAGTTGCAATTATTCCAGGGCAACAATATGACGCTTCAACCAAGTCTATGATTGGTAAAACCACTTTACCCACTAATAAAAAAGAAAAAACAATTGCCTCTGAAGGATTGGTATTTATGCTTGGTAAAAATTGCAACATGAATTATATATTAAAGTATAATTTATTGATTTTCAGCTGGCTTGCAGTTTCGCTGGAAACAAATTGTGTGTTATCATTTCACTGGTAGATCATTTGATCCAAATTCTGTTCTCCAAGTTATCACAACGATAACAAATAAGGCAAACGATATAGGACTAACTATAATAAATATCATCTCTGATATGGGTGCTGGTAACTTAGGAATCTGGAATTTGTTAAATATTTCTGCTGGAAGAAATACGGCTGTTGCTAATAGAGCAAAATTTAATGGAAACGACGTTTTTGTTATGGCGGACGCCACACATCTCATAAAGAATTTAAGAACAGCACTATATAACAATAAAACAATACAATTACCGCAAAGTGTTATTTCAAAGTATAATCTACCAAATAATATTGTGGAATGGCAACATATTATTGACATGGTAGAATATGACAGCCAACAAGAATTGAAGCTGTGTCCTAAACTGAAATTCGAAGACATCGAAATGAAAAGCAATTTTGACAAAATGCGTGTGGACAAAGCATTGCATGTGATAAGTCATGATGTGAGTTGCGGATTGAAACTTTTGGCTGAAATAGAGGACCTAAAATATTTAACAACTGCCTGGTTTTTGGAAATATATAATAAGTGGTATAAAATTATGACGACGAGAAGTATACAGTTGGTCTTAATATCCAAGAAAAATATGGATGAATATTTGAAAACAATAAGTTTGTTGGAAGAAGTAATTGATATATCCAGGAACTTGAAAATTGGACAGAAAAATCTCTGGAAACCGGTACAAACAGGAATTTTAGTATCAACAACAACACTTTTAGATACCCAGGGTTTACTGCTGGACAAAGAAAACTTCCAATTTATTCTTGGAGGACGATTGACCCAAGAATGTGTCGAAAATCTATTTTCTGTAGTTCGTTCACTTCACCCAAATGCTCTTCAGTTAGAAACATGTTTGAAATTAATATCTGTGTCACAATATATAAAAGAAATTCCAAGAAGTAATTACCATGAAGATGATCGACATTATTTTGATGGTTTATTAGAACATATAAAAAACAAAGTGTCTGCAGCTGAAATCCAAAATTTATTTAACCCAGAAAATGCGAAAGTGGAAATGGCACCATTGGGTTTTGCAGAAAAAAATAGTTTGTATGTGATTTCTGGTTACATAATTCATAGCATCATAAAAAATCATAAAACTTGTACAAAATGTATATATACTGCTGGTTCTAAAAATTCAAAAATTAATTCTCTTTCATATACGAAATTTTTAAATTTGAAGAGTTATAAAAAAGACGTTTTTTTTTGTAATGTTGAAACTTTTAATTTTTTTGAAAAATTAGAATTAATATTTAAAAAACATAAACATTTATCTTATGAAAATATAAAAACTAAAATGATTTTGGCGTCAGGTGGACAGAATTTGTTAAAATGCCATAACTTAAGGTTAATTATAATTAAAAGATTTTTAACTTTTCGTATGAAAGTAAGTAGTAAGAAAATGAAAAAGAATGCATCAAGATATGCTAGCAAGTCAGTTGGTATGCATGCCTTTGTGTAAACTATGTTTTATTAAAAATAAGTTTTTAACTACATTTGTGTAGTATAGTAATAGTGTTTTCAGTTCTGTTTAGAATAGTTTATATTTAAAGCCTGCGATAATTCTTTTAAACGCTGCTTGTTGTTCTTTGTCTAAAATTTAGCAATGTGTGACATGTTTATTAAAGATGGTTGATTGGAATATATAAAATTTAGAGACTTTTATTTCCTAAAACTCAAAGTTATGTTAAAAAATGCCAATAAATATATAAATGGCAAAGAATATACAATGTTAAATGTTAAAAGTAGTAGTTCATTCTGTAAGAAGGAACCTTTGAACAAAATAAACTCAAATAAACTCACTAAGTACCATTGCTACTTCTGGTTGTAAAAAAATTTCTTAACCAATTATGTCGTTAAATAAATTTCTATTTTAAATTACAATTTTTTGTATTTTAAATTTCGCGGGCATTGGGCACTTTCTCATCTCTAATGCATCAAAGCGCCCCCTGGATTGTCACAAAAAAGCTAAGTTGTCGCCTCTTTCCTATTTACCCTCTTTAGGTAGAGGTGGTGCTATAAATTGGCCAACTAGATCTCCGGATTTAGCACCTTTGACTTTGTCTTGTGGGACCACCTTAAAAGCAAAATTTACAAAAGACACCCCCAGATATTAATTCTTTGAGAGAAGCAATAGTTGCCGAGTGCGCGTTAATTAGTGAGAGGCAGTTGGCCAATGTAAGAAATGCTTTTTATAACAGATTGGGGTATTGATTATATCAAAACGGGGGGTTATTTGAATATTTATTATAATTTATCTTTCTTTATTATTGTTTTTTTCATAGAGTTTATAATAAAAATTATTTAAGCTGTTAATTACTTTAATGTTTATTGATGTAGTAAATAATGGCAAAATACCTATAAATCGAATGCACAATGTTAATTGCCTATGTTCGACTTTGAGAGTGGGCATTCGATATAATACGTAGTTATATTATTGAAAAGCTTTTCGTTGTAGCCTAAGAGGTTTTTTTATGCAATAGTCTCGTATATTAATGAAAAATATGGAGTCTACCGTAACTAGGTACTCTATGTAAATTTGTGTAAACTAATATTCGTTTCACATAATAGGTTACAATTATATTATTATTTACACTTATTCTTTGAATAACGTAGCACAATTAGTCACTTTGCTTGGAAAGTTGTGTGGTTAGACAATACACAACAGAAGAAGGTACTCGTAAATACTTTGTTGAATCGTAGCGAATATACCGTCGTTCGAGTAAACTGATGTGCGTCCTGTATGCTCAGTTACGCTTCTGTGAGTACGTAATCTGTGTGTAACTAAATAATTATTAGAACTGTGTGCTCAGATTATGGTCCTGTGAGTACCGAATTAAGTAAGCTTGTTTGTAAATAATTAAAGCTTGTTTGTAAATAATTAAAACTTGAGTTTTGTGCTTCTTATTTAATATTGATATTTGTTCAGTAGTTGTGCTGTGAGTTGGGAAGTTGTTAGGTACATGCGCTGTGTGGTTGGCCCACATGGTATAACTCTCTCTGCTATTGAGTTCTGGTTTCCAATGATTCCAGAAGATCTTTGGTTGAAAATATGGGAAATTGTTTTAATGACCGGTGTTTCAAAAAGTTCTGTCCATGAAATCCTATCTAAATTGGGTAGTTTCTAACTTGGAGTGGGTTTCATTCGGAACAACAAAACAAGTCATTAAAGTGTGTTTAGTTAACAATGTTAGGATTAACTTTTTAATTTCCAGTGAGTACAGTAAGCATCTTCGCGATTTAATAAATAATTCTACCAAATTAATGGTGAAAACTTCTACCAAGGGAAGAGCGGAAATTGCATAATTCAAAGCTGGAATTCGTCTTTGATTTGCTTGACAATTAACTATTGCTGAGGACTGCTAGTCTTTATAATCACAGCCAGTGAAGAAAAGCAACCGTCGACTCCTTGAACACAAAAGTGGAAGTTGATATTGAAAATTTGCAAAGAGAAGAAGGTTTTTTACGTGTTAGCAGGTTTATTTATTGGTCGTTTAATACTTTACTGTTCTCTTATCTACTTAGAAATCTTGCGTTTTTCCAGGTAACATAATTCGAAACCAATTATTTTTGACACATACAGCTCGTATAAGCGTCTGATACTAGCAATAACATTTTGAAATATGGATGTTACATGAGAACCGTTCAAATTATTTTCTAAGCTAATGGTACTTCCTGGAAGCGGTGCTCATTTTTTTTCAATATAAAGTAATGAAATCACTTCATGCTCCGTTAACAGAAATGTCATTAAATTATTAAAATAATATATGTAAACAAACATAAATACTTTGCGTACAGAAACAGGTTGTTGTAGTTTTATCTTATCTAATGACTTAAAATAGTATGTTTTGCATATGTAGAAAAATTGCTACCGTAGAGTACACGTTCATAGACGTTATGAAATTTATGACATTCCATTCTACTGTTAGTTAGAGAGCAATTTACATTCAATTCTCATAACTCATTTTTTTATTTTACGGTTAGTTCTAATATCTATATATGCTGTTGGAAAATTAATGCCTTTATTATTAACAAGCTTGCGGAACATTTTAACTAGTATACGTGGCTGACCTCTGCATTAGTAGCGTATTTCAACATCTTTGATTGCATGAATTAACTTGCCTGTCAATGATATTGTGGGAGGTAAATAGTTAAGAATAATGCACAATTAAGATAGCACAAAGTCGTAGTTGGAGGAAGCTTCCATTTAAATGGTGTTGACCTTTCCTTATAAATTTTCCTTCGCAAACTGTTAATTATGGACAGTGGCACTTTAATATTTATGTTTTTTTGAATTAAGATTATATAAATTTGGTTGGATAATAAATATGCAATGATTTGGTGACAGGACACTTAATTTTCTATAGGTTTTTAGACGGAAATTTCGGTGTGTATAATTTTGCATTATATCTGGAGCGTAAGGTATTTGTTGTAGTACGCAATTTTCTCAACGGCGTACAACTATAAGTCTGTAGTAACCACTTAGCAAGTGGACTGGAACGTAGTAGTATTTAGGAATAATAGTTATTATCTCTTTGTGTACAGTTAGGTACTTTGCTTTTAATGGCTCATATAATGTAAACTTTCACTGTTTTGTGTTTCACTGTTTCGTCATTTTTGTCGGTGTTAAAAGTGATATGTATTTTAGTATTGTGTCTTTTGTTATAAATAAATTAGTCATTAGTTTTGTTTTTATTTATTTAATCGATTATTATATACAGTCGAACTTCTGTATAGCGAATTTCTCCATTTAACGACTTTTTTCAAGGATCCTGACACACATAAATGAAAAATTGTGATGTTTATTGGTAAATGCTCTGCATTTCCGCCTACCATAGCGATCACACAAACATGTAAATTTAAAAATTAAGCTTGCATTCTTTTCACCAAATATGACGTCAAAGTTTCAACCAATAGATCAAGGTGTAATAAAAAATATAAAAATTCATTAGCGGTAAAGAATTCTACTTAAGACCATTAAAGCAGTTGTACAATGTACATAATCAACCATTGACCGGATTTATATCGAGGAGGGACTACATCGCTGAACTATGAAAAGTGTGAACAAATGGTGTTATATACATCGTCAAGATCTGCAAATTGCTTTTCAAAAACGGATTTTACTGAGAACTATTCCCACGAATGCGAAGCAGAAAACATTGGTTTCACATAGTTAAAGAAACGCTGGAAAAATCTGCAAACTAACGTAAATATTTCGGTATCAAGAACATGTAGCTTTCTAAATAACTAACTTTTTCCACGGTCCCTTGGCACTTTGTTAGATCAGAGTTCGACTGTATTTCAAATTTTTAAATGCGATAGTTTCCGTGAACAGGTTTACCATAAAAATAAAACAAATAGATAAATATACCTAAACATTTAATTCATGATATCATAAGTTAAATACAGATTAATGTAGAACCAGAATAGAGGCAAATACACCACTTACACATACACTTTTATAAAACAGAAGAGTATTTGTTTAGTTGAGAATAGTAATTGAGCATATACAATTGGTCCTACTGATAGCGAATAGAGGAGCCTGTATGAATTATAGAATGATATTATTGTTTTGTTGATCGACTGTAAGTTATGTACAATTGGCTGTGAAGACTATTTTCAAATGGCAGCAAGTAGTTGATATGGTGGTATTAAATTCGAATTGTTTGAATAATTAACAACTACCAGAGGTTTCCGCTATATTTCTTAAATTCGTTTGTCAACTGCTATCTAAAATAAATAGTTCAGAATTAATACACATGTTACATTATTTACAGATTACAGAATAGAAACCCTGTTTCGATGACCACTCCGTGGATTGTGAAATATACAAAGGCATGGGGTTTCGGATCCTTACGTAAACATGATTATGTTTTCATGGTTTGTATCGCTTAATACAACTGTTTTGTTGCATTGTACACACACAAATAAAGTGGTATTTTTCCAACATATACGAAGCCCCAGGAATAGTGAATACAGTGAACCCCTTGAATGGCAGTGTCTTTGGGACAAAGACAAAAGTAGAATATTCTAGTAGTGGATGTGAAAGTGAACAGTTTTCTCTTCCCTTGCATTTAATTAGATTGTGCACAAGGTACTTAGATCATTATTATATTGTCCTGATTTTCACCAATAGCAATAGGTGCTTTCCAGGGGGACAGAGAAATGGGATGTCACTGTAAAATCGCTTAGGATAGGACAATTGTAATAGGAATAAAATAAAGGTATAATAAAAAAAAATTGGCAATAGAAGTACGGAATTTGTATTTTTAAAGAATATAGAATTGAAGAAAATGATGTGGTTTGCTATAACAGCATTTACTTGTGCAATTATATGTAAAAAAGCTAAATAGTGCCTGCTAACCAAACCGGAAGTAAATTATCAGTATTCAAAGGTAAATTGGCAGTGAAAGCCTTCTTCACTGTATATTAGGCAAGTTACGTATCTGAAAAGATACTGTACCGTGTTTTCAGACTTATTTGCATTGATGTCTATGAATAAAACCGTTAAAAATGCATTCTAAACAACATTTCAAACTAAAAAGGGAGGTGTTCTCCACATGATTTCCTGTTACCGAGATCTGATTAATGAGAAGAAACTTAATAAAAGGCAGTCAACTTTCGACGACTACCTCAAGGAGTAGTGAAAGTTAAAGGAGGACCCACAGCGTGGTCCCTCCTCTAAGATGTAACCTCTATCCGCTTCCCTCCGCTTCTGCTGCGATGCATATTATTTTGCATTAGATGTTTTTATACATATAATATGCCTATTACACACTGTTATAATTACTTCGCGTAGTACTGATTTACATAGCGCTCCACCTCCTGAGAACGCATACTCAGCGTTAATCAGGGTACAGCCAATAGCTAGCAGGTTGTTCAACTTGTCTTCACACACTAGAAGCATTTTTTTCGTAAAACAGTTTATATATTTTCAATAATTTTTAACTAAATTCAAGGGTATGTTAATTAGTTGTTAATTTTACAAGTCTGGTACCAGTGCATCTGCTGTTGCGTAGATACCCGAGGTTGGTTACAATAGCCACGTTTTTGAACGTTGTTATTTAAAAAGAACGCAAATTCAAGAAAAAGTACAGCGTCAGCTAAAAATCCCGTTTATGAAAGTTAAGTGAGGCTGTACTATCACTTGCTGTATCAAAAATACTTAAAAAAATTCAGAAATTGGTAGAATTATAGTTCTGAACGTTTTTTATGTATACGTTTCGATGAGCTATTTTTGACTATCTTAAAGCCTTGGGCAACCTTAAAAAACATTGGTGACGTAGGTCTTTATTCTTTGTAATTTGGATCTCCCTTGTTCAAAACTAACCAACTGCCATATAAGTGTTACTGCAGTAATTAAAATATACATAGTTACCTTCCAAAGTTAAGTTTTTATAGGAAATTATCAACCCTTATTTTAACTATCGATTTTAGTAATAATGGCAAAGCAGAATATGTGGCATTATTGTGGGAGTGTAGGACACTATTAATATACAGAATGTGTTTAATTAGCGTGTAAGTTTCAGGTAGTGATATTCTTTAGGTAAAAATGTCTGCTGACTCTTAGTTATTATAAAATATTGGAATAGAACGTTGGTGATTTTTGTATCCTAGCCAGCAACCAGTTACACTACTTTACGCTTTGCAAGTGATACTTACGTAGTAAAGATTGTACTTTTCTAAATCATAGTGGGTACTGACTATAACGCTTTAAAATTTGGTGAACCGTCTTGCTGCTGTTGACGTTAAACAGACGAGCAATTCCTCTGGTACTACTCCTGTGGTCATCGGAGACTGTTTGGAGAATGCTTCCTCCAACTGAACGGTAGGACGAGTTTGAGGGCGATGTGCATTGTAGTTTCTTAATCTTACTTGCCCAGTTTTCCCTAATCATTGATTAAACCTTGCACATATATTTTTGGAAGGCTAGCTAGAAACCTAGAATACTCAGCGGCGTAAGAATTTGGATTTCCTTGGCACACTCCAAAAACCATTTGTGGATCCACATATTCCGCAAACGTAAGTTCCATCGCATGAATGAGTGAAAATAGAATGTGAGGACGAATTTAATAGCGTTATTTTGCAATGCTGCCAAATGCACTTTTTAGAGATTAACAAAAGAAATTAAGGATTTAACAAAATGAAAACTACGGTTATAAGCTTATTTTTAGGAGGTGGATAGTAGCAAACTCTGTTTATAATTCTTCAACGCATTACGCAGCTTCATTTTTAATTTTTGTCTGTTTTTCTTACTGTCATGTTTAAACTTTGATAGCTTCGTGAAGAAACAGGAAACTGCGAAGGCATTTTTTATGAAGATTTTCTGCCGAGGAATATCCTCTGAAGCGCGTGCACTAATTTATACCCATTCTGTATATACGATTACTTGCATCAAACTTTTGAATTATTAGTTTAAGTTTTCAAGTGTTCTAATAAAAAAAATTAAATGTGATTGGAGGTTCTGTTACCTGGAACTGCCGTCGTATTTCAATTATCTAAAAGGTAGGGGTTTTTATGGTACGCCGATATCTTGTAGTTGTGGCAGTCGTACGTACACCTGGGCAACCACCGTACCAGCAGTGACATTTACAATACTTTCTACAACTTCCTTTCTGCGGGATTTAGTTTTGGTGGGTATCCATTTATAGTAAAATGACATGCTGGAAACCGAAAAGTACCTGCACTAGAGTTCCGAATTTATTATGACATGCCGCTTACTGGTCGCTAACATCTTTTTTAAAATTACTTAATTAGGCTAAATAATCAATTTCTACTTTCTACCTTTACAGTATATAAATACTAGGTAGAGTGTTTGTCCAAGAAAAATTTAGGTAAACACGAACAAGAAAAGACCAACCCATACTAATCAAAATTTGGACCATTTATTATCAAGCTCTTGGAGTTAACAATAGGAATTCCCGTTGACACATCGACAATTTAAACAAATTATTTTATACAGACGGTGTGCCCTATATTGTTTATGAGGAAAATATCGTCTTTCTTATTGTTAAGAATAATCCAATTTAACATTGTATATTTGGAAATAAGAGGGGAAAATCTTTCTATTGTGTTTTAGAAGTAATATTCAGTTTTTATGTTCTTCAAATAGCCTCGTAGATACTTGTTCAAGTTCTTTCTATGGAGTACGTGCACTTGAATATTTAAATACATATATTTTAAAAATTGTGAATTGCTACACAATATACTTGGTGTGAGTGGTGAAAAAGTTAATCTGAAACTCTATTAGGATAGCAGCAAAGTATTTGTGGCATTATTTTAAGTTGTTATTTATGTTCTATTTCCCACATTTTGTAGAAATACTCCCACATATAAATATATTTTCTGAAAACTTTTCTAACAGTAAGATATATATTTTCCAGGAGAGCAGTCTGATTTATGGATCGGAAAAGGCATAGTCGGAGCTTATAATAAATTTTTTAATTTTTATTATTTAACATTTCAGTTTCTATTTCTTTACAAGCTATTCCCTTCTACATTTTCCTATTTACTAGATTCCAGTTGGCCAACTCTAAAATAAAAAGATGGTACCGCCACTAGTTTGCAGTTTTATGGAATTTGTTTCTATTAACGATTGTTTAGTGGATTTCTATATCAGGAATTATCACAAAAATATCAGGACTTCGATTCCAAATTCCCTCAACAAGCACAATATAATTGTTTTTTTGTACTATTAGACTGTAACGAGTGAGCGCTTACCACCGGCATTGACCAGTATATCTACTGCAGCACGATCCGCGTGCACATTGTGCCGGGCAGGTTCTCACACAGCGTTACATGCAGTCGCCCAGGTTTTTGTTGGCAACCTCGGCAGGTTATCTCCACTATGATATAATTGCTCTGCTGCAACTGGAGGCAAGAATGCCATCAAACCATTATATTCCACGTTTTTTTCATTGCAACTGAAGTTTTTATGGAGGAATCGTCGTCAATAGCTAGAGATGTGTCTATTCGCTACGCCATGACATGGTAAATACGACACGACCTACATAATACCATCAATGATATTAAGCTATACTTTTTTTAAATCTTCGATACTAACCATGTTAGATTATTAGATTAATATATTCACTGGAATGCATTAATAAATTAGTAAACGCTATGAACTAGCTGTCATTGACGATAGAGTCAATAGATCTTCCTCGTACACATCCTCTGTATACAAGCTTTCCCGGTTGAAGAGAAATAGACACAAAATCCATAGGTAGTTACATATTTCCAAATTTTAAGTCTTCGCAATACTTTGGTTAATACTGTAAACTGTATTATTGTTATTAGATATAGTTAGTGTTGTTTAGTTAAATAATTGTTCCTGTGTTTGTTTTGAATTATTTATGAATAATGCCTACATTTAAAGCTAAGTAAGAAATATAAGTTTAAGATGTGTTGAATAGTTCTTGGTTTGTTTGAGATGCAGTGGACTGTTTTGTAATTAAATGTCCTCGATTTGGATTCTTGACGAAAAACTTGGTTGTTTGTTGTTATTATTTTAAGTTTTACAACAGTTCTATTATGAAAGAGTATTAAGAAGGAATCTAGGTAATAGTCAAAGATAGAAGATTGACTGATATGCGTCAAATATTACATTTCACAATTTTTTTGTAACAAAAAACTCACTTTGTAGCTTCAATACAATAGTATATTGTGTATCTAGTAGGAAAAGTAATAGATTTCTGGACGATGGTGGCATTTCAGTTAACTACGTCCGGAAATTACACTTTTCCTATGAGTTATAAATAGTCTTTCTTCTCCGATCGGAGTTACATATTTTATTACTTTTTATGTATAAATGTCAGATAATTCTTACTGCTTAGTTCAGAAAATAGCACATAAAGGGCATTGTCCTAACACCCAGTAAGTATATCGGAACTGACCTATGATTACAAATTAAATTACTGGTGTATAGTAGGGTTGTTATTAAACCAATTTAGGAAGCAGGCAAATAAATATTATACAAGTGCTGTACTTTTATGGAGAAAAAGGTAAATTGGGTATGCCGAAAATGGTGCATGTGTTCGCTAACCTCAACGTTGAAAGCGGACCAGATGAAAATATTAACTTTCCGGCCTAGTCGCTTTTTCGTCCGCTCAATTGTGGTTGCCTAGCAACGACTATAACATGTATCATATAACACTATACAATGGAGAAACACTTATTACTAGGGTTTTCAAAAAATAGTGTTATAATTGTCAGAGTAACAACACACGCTTAAATTTTTAAAAGTTAAAAATATTTGATTCCCTCAATATATAGCTAATTTTATTTCTGTATCCACGAAGTGAGGGCTGATTTTAATGAACTACAGAAGTATCTAAGAATGACTGATTAATTTACAAGAAATAATAGCTAATGTTTTGTTTTTCTAACGATATATCGACGAATATACTCATTCTAAGAACTAATACTAGAGGAATGGTGACTAAAGACATTTATATTCATAACGATAAGAAAATCCACTTTTTCCTCATTAGGGATTTGGATTTGTATTTTCTAATGATCAAGATGCACTTAACACTTGGGGATATATAATCAGGAAATATACAGGACGCGTACATATACGTTTTTAACCATTTTCAACCCATTTTACAATTCGTAGCTCGCAAATTGTAATTTGAATTTTTCTATAACCGGATTCATAGGCATTTTACTTCTGCTTAAGTGACATGTTTCTTAAAATATTGATAGTTGTTTGTCATGACATAATTAAATACTACTACTTAAAATGTATAACAACGACGAGAAGGTAGGTGCTTTTAATTTACCGTGAACGCCATCTTCGTTGTTATACATTTTAATTTGTATAGCACTTCATGACAAATAACTACCAATGTTTTAAGAAGCATTTGTCAGCTAAACAGAAATAAGATGCTGATGATTCCTAATTTATAAATTTTTAAATTATAATTAAGGTGAACCATGTCTCATAAAAACTTATATGTAGGTTAATTACGGTATGTGAATAATCCAGTATAATTTTCCCTGATTTATCCTTATGTTCCGAAACAATATAAAAATTGTATACAACAACAAATTGAGACACTTACCTTCACTTCGTCAATAGTCCGGGTGTGGTAAGTAGTTCTGTATAAGCTTACGATGATCCATCATCCAGTAGCAAGATTGATTTCGGTAATAAAGGCGCAGTATACAACAAATGTGGGTTGAGTTAACTATAATTAATACATATGTAAGCTACATTGGCTCAATTTTTTTTTATTTTTGTTGTATGTTGGAATTTTCCGCTAAGCCCCCACAAAAAGTATGCTACAATTTTCAAATTTAAACATCTGCAGAAACAAAGTGCTAACTTGTGGCGCAGATGAACACTATTTGTCAGAATTACTCATAAGAAATTATAATCACTTTCTTATTAAATCAAACTTTAAACTATATATTTGGCTGTTACGATTAACTATTTTTAAGTAAACTGCGAAAAGCAATGGACTATGCGAAGATTGAATACTAACTATTATATGATTATGAATTATGGACGTTTTTGGAGAGCCGGTATGAGAAGGAGTATGTCCATATTTTGTAGAAATAAGGAAGTAGAGTGGGAAGTAAAACTACACAAATCAAACACATCAAAATTAATTAATATATAAGGATTCTTCCATTTGTTCCTTTTGAGATTGTTATTATATTTTTCATTTACATATATTCGATTGATTAGCTTACTGCTTGTTCAATTCGTTATGCAGGTAAACCGATGTTAGAACTGGAATTTATTGATCTTTGTTACGGATACCCCAGTAATAAGATAATATCCAGTTCCTACATATGATTTTAGAAATGGGAATTACTTTTTATTTTGTGTTATACTCATTAAATGAAAAGTTCAGAAAACTGATGTTTTTTACTTTTTTTTACTGTGAGATTACGCATTAGTAGCATATTTTTGGATTTGCACTAGAAAGAAAGCGATTGAGAAGAGCTTCTGCTTCCCACAAAATTAGTAAGATACATGGCGTTAATTTAAAGACATATAAATTATAAATTGTGGTTGGAGCTTGTAAAATGCTTAATAATAAACTTGATTAAACTGCCTGATTAGGCCCGGTACTACTTCTTAGATTTTTAAAATACGTTAAATACTTAATTGAAACTGGTCTAGATGCAAAAGTGTATAATAAATTACCACTTATTTAATACTCGACTAATGAAATTGTTAAGAAAATATTTCTTAGCTACTGTTTTTATTCAGTTGATTTGCATATATGGACTAGTATCATGGTAAACTAAAATTGTACCTTAGAAATGCTTATGTAATTGGTTGCACTTTTAAGTGTATGATATTTATAGTTGTATAAGTATGCATGGAGTCTGGAACGAAATCAAGGAACATTGATCAGTGTTCATGGCTTACCTTACCAGAAAGTTCATCTGAATATTTTTTGTTGTTTTAACCTGAATTAGCTAAAAGCTAAAACCTCCGTTGTAGTGGTTCTATTACGCAGTTTTTACAAAAAATATTACAAGCAATCATTTCCGTAGAAAGACTGCTTTGTCTGTTTACGTCAAAGTTTGTGCTACTGCATGATTTTTTGCATCTACGTATACATAAACTAATACAATGAATTTTCGACTTACATATACCATGCGATTTAAAAGTTACTTAGTTACTAAACGGTAGTTTGTAGTTCGAAGTTGTTCATATCCCTGGAATATTACATTAGTAATTACACCCTTAATTGAAGTCATCAGGAGACATTATTTTACTGTAAAACTACTTAATTTCCGATCATAAAAATATACGTATTAATCAATGTAGGTCATTAGAGTTATTTGTAGTACATTATTCACCATTATCAAACGACTTTTTAGAGAAGATATAGGCTTGTACATAATTAACTTGTTAATGTTGTATAAAGTACCACATAAAAAATAACATCATAAATGTCAGTGACTTGTATGATTTGATTTGTTGGCCTAAGTATCAAAATTAGGCTGATAAATTCAGCTTTTACTACCGTTATTACCAGTTTTATTATTCGGAAGTCATTTTGCGAGATGCATTGGAAATAGAGAAGAGCGGAATAATGATATATGATTAAGTAACCAATACTATTCGTTATGCAGTAAATAAAGCTTGTAAATACAGGGACCGTCAAAAAGGACTGATTATTTTATTTTGTAATTTCTAATTTATTGTTATAAATTACAATTTGAAACAAAACGGTTTGTGGAAATGTAAGAACGGGAGATTCATATATAAAACATTGTATACTCCAAGTCATTTTTAATGCAGTGATGTATACGGGATGGACGAAATTAGACATCATTGAAATATTTAATTCTTGCGGAATAGCTGGAATTTCTGCTTCAATCCTTGTTTTAAATTCATCAATTGTTCTTGGTTTTGCAATATATACTGTACTTTTTAGGTAACCTCAAAGGAAAAAAATTTGGAACCACGATATCGGGAGGTTTCCCTGGCCCATGCAAGTCCTCATTGCGAGAAATAACATGATCTGAAAATTGCTCTTGTAAGACCTGCATACAAATTCTTGCTATGTGGCTTGTTGAACAATTTTGCTGGAATCAATACTTCTCCCTCTTCGTGGCAACAAATACGTGTGAAGCATTTATGAATACCTTTGAGACGTTACAGTTCCATTTCGCCATTCTCATCGAAAAATTGAAAATACTTGACGGCAAAACGGCACACCAAACTGTGACTTTCGGCGAATGTAAGGAGTTTTGATGTATTTCGCCAAGATTGTCGAACGCCCCCAATTCGATTTTGTTTGCCTTGATTTGTCAATACCTGTACAACTCATGAAATTTCATTTTCTTCAACATTCGTTGTTCACTTGGTTCTGATAAATTTAGTGCAGATGCATGCTTACCAATAGACTGTATAGAGCCACGAAGAATTGTCTAACTCTCTCTTCATTTTCTGGATAAAACGCAAATCGAGGCCTTCCAATTGATTTTCTATACCAAATGGATCCATTATTACGCCGTATTTTAAGTTGCGTGTAGAAGCATTGTGAACTTCTACTTCTGTTCACTTCAACGATTGAAATAACTTTGATAAATTGTACAACACAAACCACACGTTGTGATACTACTGCCATTTTGTTAACTGCCTGCAATTGTTTAATGCACATCTCCAAAAGCCGCTTTTTAAAATAATATAACTCATATAGCGATGTAATTTAATTTTTTATATAGAAACTAAAATAATCGGTTCTTTTTGGCGGGCCCTATCTAAAGAACTAAAAATGAATATTTCAAAAACCAATTGCGTAGTACTTAACAATATGACCAACAGCTGTATCAAATAGAAAAAAAGAAATGGAACGAGTGCCTCAATATTAGTATCTAGGTTGCGATTTTAATGTTTAGTTCTTCAACATTTCTATTTTTCTATTTAACTACCTTAATCATTTTTACACTTATATCAGCGCTATTTCGGGTTGCTGCATTCTCCCTGAGAAAAACTCCTTCGGTACGTATTTACAATATTCGTCCACTGCAATTTTCAATTAATTTTTGGAAACATATTTTCTGTCCCTAAGTTGTTTTTCGGATTTTTAAATTAAAGTAAATTGCAGTGCGCTAGTCTGCAGTTGTTGTGCAAAACCAAATCTTTTTGACTTTCTCCAAATTGTGGATTGTTTGCTCGTTTACTTCGGTATTAATTGTATTACCTTTCTGCACGTACTCGATCAGCACAACTCCTTCTACGTGTCTTAAATGGTTGCCATCAGTTTTCTATCAAATATATGTTTTGGCTTTTTTTGGTGGTGAAGAAGCCCAGGTGACCAACTATACCTATTGATTCTTGTTTAGTGGGAGGATCCCAGTGATTAACCCATGTCTCATCTCCTTTTAATCAGCTAAATTGTATTCGAGAAATTTCTCTGTTGGACAATTTTTGCTCTGGTGGTAGCAGTTTGGGGATCCAACGCGCAGATACCCTTTTCATGCTTAAATTATAGTGCAGCATTTTAATGCACTTCGGATAAGTTTACTTCTCCCGCAATGTGAGACCTTTATTTGCAGATTTGACAACTCTAAATCTTTAACTTTTATATTGGTTCTTGTCTCCACCAAAATTATTTAGCTGAAACTTTTAATTTTAAATATATTGGCTCTTTATTCCCATACACTGCAGTCGTTCGTTCATGGATACATTTTGGCCCATTGCCCTGTTTAATGAGAAACTTTATGATGCTACGACGTTCCATGTTAATATCACTATTTTTCCACAAAAATATTATAACTTACTAAGTTTGAAAATAATTTGGTATAGACATAAACAAATATGCCAGCAGCTTGACAATAAGGCAATTGATTTATTATCTTGGAATTTTAATGGCTAGGTAGATTACATACAAACTTGCCCCCGTAGAAGAAGATTGTCACTTACGTTACGTGCTAGTATATGGTGTCCTCAGGCGACACAAATATAGGAAAACAACATGGAAAAACTCAGTTTCGCTGACATTGTCTCCCAACTATTTCTATGTGAAATATTTAGTATTCGCTTATATCAAGTCTTAGCGATGAAAACTATTAATGCGTTATTTTCTACAGTTTAAAATTTTAAATTAAGCAATGATTTCTATTGTATTTGTACCCTTATTACAACATACAGTAACAGTATAAAAATTTCTGACCTGATTCAAATCTCGAAATGAATTTTATTTGTACGTGCTTCTATTTAAGTGTAATTTTTTGAACATTATTATCTACGCCGAGGTCGGTGGTTTTTTTCTGAGCGATAAAAAACGCTAAAACGGCCCTTGTTCTCGGATAGCAAGTAAAATCGTAGGCCCCGTGTCCAAGTGTTGTTGGGCACGTCAAAAGAACCCTCAAACAGGCTAAATTTCCAGGTGTGGTAGGATCGCTCCCTGGCGTCGGTGGTTAGCCATAGTAGCAAAAATAGGCCGTCGTGAAATAAAAAATAAAACAAACAAATTATTATCTACGAGGGGAGTTTTTTATGTTATCTACCTAGTTATGTAAACAAAATGCTATCGTGATAATTTTATTATGTCAAGTCTCTGTGTTTAGAGTGTGTCCTCCAAGTTTAATACAACTCGCTTAAGATTTGTTATTTCTGTATAGAGTTAGAGGTGAAAAAACGAGTGATTTAAAACTTGAACACAGAAGCGTCATACCATTTCTAGCAAGAGAAGGCAATAATCCAAAGAATATCCATGAGAGAATAGTAACTGTGTATGAGGAAAATAGCTTGACCTATTTTCAAGTTAAATTTTGGTGTAAGCAATTCAAATAGGGCAGGGAGTTCATTGAAGATGACCCCAAGTGTGGAAGACCTCTTGAAGCATGAACACAGGAGACCATAAAGAAAGTTGAAGAATTGGTGTTGACTGATCGCCGAGTGACAGTTTCAGTTATTGCAAGAGAAGTAGGTATATCAGAAACTTCAGTTTTTAAAATCCTTTATGAAGATTTGGGACTGAGCAAGTTGTCAGCACGGTGGATTCCCAGGCTGCTCACTCCTGAACAAAAATTGCTTTACCCAAGATGAGGACTTCTTCCTTAAAATTGTAACTGAAGGTGAGACCTGGTTACACCACTTGGATTCACCGACGAAACAAGAGTCCATGCAATGGCTTCATAAGGGCTCGCTACCACCCAAGAAGGCGAAGACACAATTCTCAGCGGAAAAAGTTATGGCTACAGTTTTCTGGGATGCTGAAGGGATTTTATGGGTTGAGTATATGCAAAAGAGTGTACAATAACAGGAAATGTCTACAAAGAAACAATAATCAATTTGAAAGCAGCTATACGCGAAAAAAGACCTCACAATTTTGCTCAGAAAACGGTGCTTCTGATAACACGAATCGTTAAAGAAGCAATTGAAGAATGCGGCTTTGAGGAATTACAACATCCACCGTACGTACAGTCCTGACCTCGCTGCCTGTCGCTATTATCTCTTTCCAAAACTCGAAAAACACTTGAGAGGGCGTCGCTGTTTGTCGAATGAGGACTTGAAAAGAATTTTTTTTCAAAGGCATAGCGTTATTAGAAGCACGTTGGAATAAGTGTGTAAGGGTTAATGGTTCTTATGTTAAAAAATAAAATTTGTTTGTTCTCTATCTTGATTCCTTTACACTTAGGTAGATAACATAAAAAACTCCCCTCGTATTTGTTTTTTCATTTACATTTTTCTTTTTAAAGTGCCCAAATGCGCATACTACAAACATATTTTTAGATATACCGGGTGACTCGCTACAGCGGATCATCTTCAAGGTATTATTTTTTAAATAGTAGTAGTATATTTTCACATTTTTGAAGTCAGCGTAAAATTAATTTTCCAACGATATCCTGTACTTTTGAGTTTGGATAACACGAGTTTATCTACAGAATGTGAACATTTTGGTCGGCATAAGGTTTAGCAAATTAATTCGATGCGTGAGTATTGTGAGTAATTAACAATATATATTTCGCAGCTATGTAGCAAAGTCATGTAGTAAAACGATAAAAGCACCAAATAATAATTTTATTATACATATATGGTCTTTTTTACACTAGCGCAAATTTAATTTATTTGAAAGAGCATTTTCTCAATTTTTCAAATTGAACACTACCTATATTATTGTATTTTTGTATTGGCATATTAATTCTCCACAATTTTTTATGAATATTGTCCTATTCCTAAAATCGATATTTTCAGAGATTTTTACTTTTTCATTACCAACCGTTGAATTATTTAATATTTTATTTCTATATAATATAGTAGCTACGATTGTGACATAAAGTGAGTGGGGATATACAAAGAGCAATTCCTAACTTTTTCCAAAACTACTGTTAATTGAGTCGACCTTCACCTTTGTGATACCAACATAACAGTGCTCCATCACATTTAGCACTAGTGACTCCTGGAAGTTCTTGAATCAAAAATTCAGAATTAAGTTGCGGCGAGCCCATCAAATGGCCACTTGGATCTCCATACTTGACGAAAATGAAATTTCGTCTTTGTGGACATATAAAACATGTGTATCAGATCCTTGCAACTATTGCAGAAGATACGAAGCAATGCATTATAGATGCTTGTGGTACAATTTCCGATGCGTCGTTCTTGAAAAGACTGAACATGTGTGTTGAACAGAACGGAAGTCACATTGAACATTTGTTAGAAAAACTATTTGAATTGACATAAGATTGTTTTTCTATCTATGTTAATAATACTAAATGTAGTAACTTTCTATCAAAAGTATGGCTGCTAGATTAGATAGAAACAAAAAGTGTAATAATTCAAGGGTTTGTAAACAAAAAGTAAAAATATCTATGAAAATATCCATTTTAGGTATAGGACATTCATAAAAATTGTGATTGTGTATTAGAAGAAATTGAGAAAATGTTCTTTGGAATAAATTAAAGTTGCACTTGTGTAAAAAACACCATGTATTATAGTAAAATTAATTTGGTTGTTGTGTTATTTTAATACATCACTTGGCTACATAACTGCCAAAATTGTATTATTAAACTGATTAACTACTATTACCACTGGGGAATACTCATTCAATTAATTTCTTAAACCCTGTACCGCCCAAAATTTTCAGATTTTGTGGATAACCCGCCAACACCTAATCAAAAACGAAAAAAGAAAGCAGGCAATCGTTGGAAAGATAATTTTACGCTGAATTCTAAAATGTAAAAATATACATGGTGTTCTATTAAAAAAATAATAACTCTATATATTTAATAATATTTTTATAATATGCGCATTTTGGCACTACATCACTTTAAAGAATAGGAGAACTCCCAAATAATTCTAGTAATCCCAATATTACACTTTGACGCACTATTGAACAACCATGTATAACAAACAAAATAATAAATTAAATTTCTTCGTGATTTGAATAGGAGATTTTAGTTATAACGCAGAAATAATGACTGTAGAAATTATCACTAAACTATTACAGGGAAATTGATGTTTAAATCTCAAATATCTCATTTCAAAGTAGTTTGGGAAGACAACAGCGTTGAAAATCTGTTTTCCCATGTTATTTTACTACGTTTAGGTTGCACATAGACACATGTATTAAACGTTCTTATAATATTTCACTATCATGATTTGCTTTAATATAATATATTGGTATTTTATTAGAGTAGCGTATCTAGATATATTTTAGGCGGTGTTGTAAGGATCAACATTTTACGTGTGAATAATACATACACGTATAGCAGCAACCAACAATTTTTTGCGGATGCTTAAAAATACCGGCTGATTTGAGCTTATGATATATTTCGCCGGTTATATTATGTAGAATCTCAAATTGGCTGAAATTATCGCTTTAAATGACGTTGCACGGTGGTTGTGATTATTCGACAGTACAGCCTGCCTCGTAGGGGTCAAATTAGGATGCGCTGCGGAGGGTCAACGAGTCAACCAGCACTTGTTTGTTTTAGGTTTCTCGGATAATTATATGTGAGCGATCACGAGCAAGCCCGCCCAGCGCACTCAACACATCCGTATGTTAAGTGCCATGTATTCGGCTCAAGGCATAACTTCGAATTTAAATAACTGGACACGTTCTCGAAGACGGCCAAGTAAGATGCAAAAAAGTTAGTTGTTAATCAGTATGGTGAATACGAAAATGCAGCGAAATGTGTATATAATCGATCACTGTTTCTTTATTTTCTGCCGCTTTTATTACGCGTGTTTGTATTAATGCCACGCTTCTATATATTACAATTTAAAAAATGCAACTGGAACCTAGATAGTCTTTTGAATTTAGTGGGATTTAGTTGATAAGAATCGTTAATTAACGTGTAATAGTGCATTACATAAAATTAAATATACATTTTAAGCTATGCCTGCGGTAACTACAAGCCTGAATTTTGTTTATTACAGAAACAATATAAAAAAGTCATATACATTTAAAAGTCTTGAACATTTACGTAAAACCGTAGGTCCCGTCCCACTGCGATGTGTGACACCGTAAAAATCACTACCTACTGGAATTGGAATTGCCAGATAGGCAAAATTCTTAGTTAGGGTGTACATTGTACAATAAGCCAATGATGGCTGCGGTGCTTAGAGATACTTGGAAAACCGTGTCTTAGGTCTCACTCTTTCAAATCAACAATCAACTTGTTGGGTCAGTTTTTAGTTTTTGCTTGAAATGTCTTTTCTAGGGTAAGAAGCTTGGCGATTTCCCACCTATCATAGTAACTTTTATACATATACAGTGTATCCCTGCTGGAGTAGGTTACCATGGGTATCCTTCTTACGTATTATTAGAGATACACATGGTTTAAACGGGCAAAGTTGTGCGGCTTTGAGTGCTGATTCAGATTCCGCCGAGAAAATTTAAAAATTATGTAAATGTAGAAATGATTGTAAACAAACTGAAAATCGGTATTTTATTTACAGTCAAATACCTCCGCAATTACAAAAGATATGAAAAAAATGTGCATGTAAGAGCTGCTACTTGATTTGCTTAGGTACACTTATAAATGATGTCAAAATAAAATTCAAGATGGCGGTGTCCGAGATATTGGTAGCAATTTTCTAATATTAAATGGCCACCGTATTGGATTTTTACATGGTAAACTAGCGTTTTTTTTACTCTTTTCAACGATGTACCACAACTTCTATCTGATTAAAAAATTATTAAAAATACTAAGAGTTTTAATTTTAATTCAGTAATCATAAAAACAAATGCACGTTAAGCTTACTTTGGAAACAAATGACACAAAAACAAAACATTTAAATACTACTATATTGGGTGTCCCACGACGTGAGGTCACTACTTCGTGTATGTAATCTTTAGACCATATATAATTGAAAATTCTAATAATGTTATGCCCTACAGTAAACCGTTTTCGAAATACAGAGTGTTAAATTATTATTTGTTAAATAATTGTAATTTCAGAAAAGCCAATATTTACTTTATTTTAGTTTAAATTCACTATAAAAATTCTTCAAAATGGTCACCGTTGCTCTTGAGACACATTCAGGCTCTTTTTAAGAGAGATCTGGTTGCCCTACGTAACATATCATTGTTATTCGGAATTAGTTCTGCTGCCTCAAAAATGCGTCTCCTAAGATCTTCAACAGTCTCTGATGGTGTTTGGTATACCATATCTTTCATAGCGCCCCACAAATAATAATCTAAACAAATTCAGTCCGGAGGTCTTGGGGGCCAGGGGTGCTGTTCTTCTCTACCAATTACACGTCCTTCAAACCATTGATTCAAAATTGTCCTACACATAACGCAAAGCACGTACGGACATCATCGTGCTGGTACCACATAGGTACTATGTCTGATGGCCAGAGGGACATCATCTAACCATCCTCCCAAATGATCTCCTAAAGAATTTAAATATATCTCGCCGGTTAAATGGTTCTCAAAAACGAATGGACCAATGAGCATGTTATCAATAATTCCACACCAGATATTCACTGAAATGTGTGATTTCGTGTGGATTCTCCAAATCTCCAATAGTAGCTGTCCTTTCTGTTCATTAATTCATTCCTTGTAAATGTTGCCTCTTCCGTGAATAAAAATCTATTACGTCGATTTTGAATGATCCAGCGGCAAAATTCCGTACGACTAGCGAAATCTGTAGGTAAGAGGGCTGAACAGGCTGGATATGAAATGGATATAAACCATGACGTTTTAATGTTCTCCAAACTCGCATTGGAAGTACATTAACTTGTGCAGATACACGACAACCAGAAGTGCTGGGATCATGATCAGTTTCTCGCAATATATTGTCCTCATTGTCTAGTACTTGCTGTATTGGACGCTCGGTCGATGGTTTCGGGGAAGTTCCGTGTTCACGTTGGTGGTTGTGCACTCGTTGGAAAACTTGTCGGTCTGGTAGTTGCCGATTTGGAAATCTCAACCCATATTCTCGAGCAGCTGCTACTGAGTTTCCATCACATAAACCGTACATTTAATGGATATCGGCATACTCTCGCGTTGTAAAGGTAAACATTATCAACACTGTTAATAAGCGCAAGCAAAGAAATCGACTTTAAGGTGCTTTATTGTTTGACATACAAGTAAATAATATCATTTTCATAGTAATGTAGAAAGCTTGTATCAAGTACCACTTGATGGTTTGAAAGAGCGAGATCTAGGACGCGGTTTTCCAAGCATCTCTATGCACTTAAGCCACATTTGGCCCATTGTATACCCTGATTTAAGGATTTTGCCTATCTGGGGTAATTCCAACTCCAGTAGTGATTTTCAACGTGTCACACATCGCAGTGGCACGGGACCCACGGCTTTACTTCTTATCCGACAGAAGGCGCATTTTCAGATTTTTCCCCGCTTGAAAAATCTCGCAGACTTCAGCCAGGTTCGATCCCGCATCCCTCGGATCTAAAGGTAAATGCGCTAACCACTAGACCACCGAGGCCGGCTTCCATCAGATACCACTTAATATCATTTATTGTTTCGACTGCTTCAGTATTTAACTAAAACAGGCCATAACTTCTTTAGTTTCGACTTCTTTTCACCTCTCCTACACGTAGGTGGAGTAGTGACCTCACATCATGGGTGTATGCAGGGTGTATATTAAAATTGTAATAACTGCACAAGATACTAGCCATTATTGGCTAAACACAATCGGCACCGTTTTGCGACAATACTAGTTAGATTTCCCAATGTTCGAATATTACAAAATCTTGATAACTAAATAAATGTATTAAAGAAATAAACGTTATCTAATCACAAAGTAACACAATCATGTAAATAAATAAATAAATAAAGTAAATTATACAAATTGTCATTTTTTAACACCTTTTCGCAAAAAATATAAATTGTAGAAATAGCAACTGTTTTAAAAAAATATTTATACATACAATAATGCAAACGAAATTTAGAGTCTACACTCTCAGTTTACATTTTTTACGAGACAATTTGTTAATATAAATATAGAAATAATAGGTAAAATAATACTATATTATAGTCATTGTTTAATAATCATTTTCACAATTTATTCCAAAGTCAGAGTCACGATCATTACCATATAAATTTATTACAAATTCTTCAGTTATATGTGCATGTTCTATATAATTGTCTTCAACCTTTACATCGTGGACCACGCGGTTAAGCCGCAATCAGCGAACATTGCTGAGAAAAGCTCAGTTTTCGTCAATTTTTAAATGTCATTGTCAGTCTATTTTTAATTGCTGCACTAATTATATCTGCTATTCAAGGCCGAGTGATACGGTGAAAATCTTAGCACAACTTTAGCCTTTTTCATTAAATATTATATCTAATTTGATTTGAAGGCAATAACATTTGCGGGAAAAAGATAATTTTGGTAGTCAGCGAAGCGCTCTTTCCTGCATTTTTAGTATTAATATTAGACTCATGATTTATTTGTATGTTAGGGTATGGTGCATTACCAGTACCAGTTTCATATTGGTTATGGAGAAATAATCCACAAGCATTGACTTACAAGTTGGTTTATTTACAGTGTTTTTGGAGAGCTTGAGTATTGAGGTCAGTATAATTTGGCGTAACCAATTTAAAATCTTTATTAAAAATTTGTTTTACGTTGGTGTTGCTGATTGATGAAACATTCTCATAGAGATGTGTTTTGTGATCACCTTAGAATACTTAAAAAGATTATACTTTTTCTGTTACTCCGATTCGTTCCATGCACGTGAAAAAATTGCAACGGCTTCTTTACGGTAGACGGGTGTAAACTTTTAGACATATCTTTCATGCTATTACAAACACCCACCATCAAAAAAACTCAATCGATAAGGCAGTTTCGTTAATCTCATCCAAGTTTGCTGAATCGGTGGTATAATGATGCTAGATAGCTTACACGTTGCTATAGTAGAAATGTCACTGTGTTGGACTGGAGAATGATGCTGATAGGTCGCATATACAGTAACCTATTTAAAAACAGTAGTTTTTTTAATTTGACGTTGGACAAATAGGAAGCTAACTTTTACAAATCCATACATTTTTATTTACCTTCACCTTTGCAACGATTTGCTAAAAATGAAACTGCATTATTTCTTGCTTTATCTAGGAACAAGTAATTATGGAAATGACAATGGTCGATTTAATAAACAACTATGCATTAAATTATGTTAACATATATCATTCGGGCGTTAATTTGGCGAATTTTATTTTGAACGATAACTTTGGTTACTTACAGACTAGAAAAAAACAAACTCTTATTAAACCTGAAAATTTACTCTAGAGTTAATTCAAATGCATTGAACCAGGAAAACAAAATTCATCAAAACTTCTGAATTTTAGGTCATGAAATAGCATGCACGCAGGGATTTTTCACACCTGCGTGAGAAATGATCTAAAGATCAAAGATATTTAATAGAAAACCAACATGAATTTTGTGGTGGTTCAGGGTGAATGCAGAAGTGTAAGAAACGTTATGATGTAGAACTATTCTTAATGACTTGGGGAAAAGTACTCTTACAACCACAGGTTAGCGTCACGATTATATCACGTCATTGGCTTTGGCTTCACATTATGGGTTGTTTACAATATAGATATTGCTGTAGAACAAGGGATAGTATTAGGTATATAAATATCAAATATTCTGTTTTTCTTAGTATGTTTTATATATAGCTTAGGATACCTAACACAGAAAAATATATTTACAAGCTGTAGGTATGTTATGGATTATATTTGCAGCTCTTAGGAGGAAAGATGTTGGTTCGGCTCAAGGTGCAATTCCTAGATTTAAAAAAGACTTGTTCTTATAACTGCTAAACCCTGGACAAATTTCTGTGATATTTTTCTACCATTTGGTATCTGAAACTCCCAGTAACGTGCCGGGAATCGTGTTGAAATATTGGGGAAATCAAAACGCTGTTATTTGATACCGCACCATATTTGAACTTAACCGTGGAAATATATCTGTACATGCATATTAGGGAAAAATATGTAAAAGTATTGTTTGCTAATTCCTCATAAAGTGGTTTGCTGCTATAAGGGTCAGTCGGGTTCTGTATCGGAGCCTTTCAGCCAGTAACAGAGAAATAGGGATAGGAAAAACTAGGAAAATGGGAGTTTCGTGGTTAATAATGTCCCAGTATTTATCTCTATGGCCCAGAAAAACGAAAAATCTGGACAGAGCCCGAGAAGCGAATCCTAGACCTTCCTACAAAAAGGCAAACGCGCTACCGTGGAAATACCTGTCTCGGTACATTCGTACTTAAAAGCGATAGGTCATATGCAATATACATTAACAAAATGCTGTATGATATAATCTACGAATATCGTAGTCGCTCGATCTGTACTCACCGTTGTTAGGCTTTAACGTCTTGCGTGTAGAATAAGCGGTATATGAGTTCTGGGTTTATTCGGAATCTGTCACGACATAAGAAGTTTTTTGCAATCTACCTTGTTATTATTGCGTCTATATGCGATTTAAGCAGCTGTCCAAGATGATCCTACATGTTTGTTAGCTAATAAATACATGGTGTATCTCACGCCGCAGCTGTTTCCTAGAAGGTGAATTTTTTGATAGAAAATTGTATTCAACTAATAGCTGTAGGTACACAGGGTGTGAAAATAACTTGGACTATATCAAGAATCAATTAGGGTAGCAATTTAGAGTTGTGCTAAAAGTGTGTGAAGTTCTGTTTATTTCATCATTTAGAAAAAACAAAATTAAACAGTTTTTAGCAAATAAAGTTTGCTAATATATTTTGACTATGTTATTTACAAGCAATATTGGAATTAATGAGTAAAAATTAGACAAATTAACTGTGTTTAATTTCAGTTATGGGATTTGTGACGCCTATTTATAAGACGGCGGCAACAAGATTAATTCCCCTCATAAAAAAAATATCAATTAACTAAATCCTAAACAAGGTCCAGAATCAAGGACAAGGGTTCGACTAGCAACAGCCGAAGAAGGGTGGTTCGATGTAAGCCTAGGCGCCACCTGTTAAAAAAAAACCCTTTTCTCCTTGAAGATAGCCTTCGGTAAACAGGAACCTTCCCGGATGTGAACTTACCTTGTTTGGTAATTTTAAACTTATTCTCCAAGACAGAATAAAACACAGTTATTGACCGAAATCCCAATATATAATGATCAAAAAAACTTATCATAGACCAATACAAATATAAGTATATATATGCAACATCAAAATCATAAATAAAAATCAGGAACACACCCCGAGTACATATTTATATGTGAGTATGAATTCACATTCCAATTTACAATGAACGGACCACAGTACGCTACTGTCTCTGATTTTTAAATAACTATATAAAAAAAAATTACCAGGGATAGCAATAATGCGTAATTCTATTATAAAGTTAAAGAAACGTTATACCGCTTCTACAATAATAAAATCACCCCGAAACCGTTCTAGGTCGACGATATAAGAGATCTCGTATATGTAAGCTAGATTAATAATTCCCAAAATAATTGTCATATACGCACGGAAAGTATTAAAATACGCAGAATTCTCCCTATAATGTGATGAACTTCAGATCAGAAGATAATATCTCGTACCCTGTAGGCCATTTAACAATTCTTCAATACAAGGTGAATTAAATCTGCACAAACGTTTTTATAATTAAAATATTTAAATGATTACAAGAATTTTGTCGAATATTGATTTTATTTCACAATAATTCTACTAGGCAATTAACGAGTTGTCGTAGTTAATTTTTTATCTAGATCCCAAATTTCTGTGGGCTTATCAACCCAACGCAGGTACGTAAAAGAAAATTTTCTAACCAACCTTGAGCGTCGCTGTCTCGTTTACCGCACACCTGCCTCTCGATCGTACTACACGGAACAGGTATCTGGAAATTCTTGGCGGAACGTAGAAATGCGATCTATTTTCGGACGATTCAACGCTTCCAACTGATAACTGCTTAAAGTCAAAGATGCCCCTTTCGGCAACTGGATACGCAATGCCTAAATAATACAAGAGACTAAATAAAGCGGAAAGAAAGATAGAATAAAAATTCTCGGCTTACCAAAGATGTTAATCGGCAATAAGAAAAAACCTCTTCAAGGGTGTAATAAATTGGATAAAAACCCAGGGAAAATCTCACTAGCACCACAAGGTTAAGATTTCCCTAATACTTGAACTTTTCAAACAAATTAGGAATAAATCCTTGGTCGAATTAGACCGCTATGAAAATCAAGCTACACACTTGTCAGGTAACAAAACTGTTCTGCCGGCTCGAGGAATCTAAACTCCAGTTGACATTGAAACTCATCATGCGCGAAATCCGAAATTTGAAACTGAAATATCAAGGCGCGCTAAACACACGCTCAAAATTGAAACAATTCAGCAACATACACTGTGCGTCGAAATCGCACGTTACAGATTAATAAAATATCAGTAACAGATACTTTATTTGGCATCATTAAAAAATAGTTTTTAGAAGAAGCTCTCATTTCCAACAGCGATCTAATGTTAACATGGTGACTGATATCCTGATGGATCTCTTGATTAAATCGTGTTAATTACGGCAATGTTTGAATGGTGTACAATTTTGATTTTTTAGAATACTCGTTACTTAGAATATGATATTAAACATGAAATCTGGTATCAACATGACGGGGCGTCAGAACATTAAAGTTTTCTTATAAATGCTTGGCTTAATATACATGATCAAGATTAAGATTATGGATTCCCAAACATATATCAATTAAGTATTCTTGTCTTGTCATGTAACAGACTTCGACCTTGCTTTTAATCCTTGTCTCAGCATAGAAGGTGTACGTTGAAAGGATTTTGACCCTTTATGAAAACGCCTGTTTAAACTCTTCTTTGCGCGATGTCATTATTACATATCATAGTGATACTCCACGAATTGGGTTCTTTAATTATTTTAAAAATTAATTTCAAGTAAATAAACTAACGCTCCAATGAGTGAGCTATCGATGGCATTTAACAGAAGCAAATTAGATCTTTCTTTGTTTTATTTTCGATTTTACGTTACTACAGCAATAATTTTAACGAACTAAGGCTATATTAAAAATATTTAAATGTATTTATATAATCATATTTAAGGTGAACCCTTAAAGTCGACGATTTAAGAAAAATAGGTTTGGTAGTACCTATACATGGGGGATTTGCCTACTACAATCTATACAAAAATAATTTTTCTAATACAGTGTACGCCGCTTATGGGTATTACGAATTACGAATAATGTTATCATTCGGGTATCTTTATCAGTTTTGCTAAAAACATTCTGGACGTACACAACCAAACAGGAAAAACATCATTTATACTCATAGTAATCACGACTACGGTTTATGTTATTAATTTTTCCTTGGGATTGTTTTCGCCCACGAGCGATAACCATGCATGCATTTTTTCTTTGTATTTTTCTAACTCGAGAGGTACCGGACCTCTCTCTCGTTAGTTAGTTAACTGCCTGCAGGCTGTTTGGCAGCAGCTAACTTAGTTCTATTCTAACCTCTGACATAAAAGATAGACGCGATATTAGCTTAAAAGAAACATACAGCAGTTTAGAACAGATGATATGTTGCCGATAATAAGCCAGCGGAATGCCACAGCACAATTAAACATTCCTCTACCAGTTTTGAGTAAAATTAAAAAAAGTGTTGAAATAGAAGACGCTGCAAAGAAAACGATCAGTTTGAACACCAGCAGAAATCGCACTGGGAAAGACGATCAAGTGGAGTCCGCATTGACACTCTGGTTCGCGAATGTTCGTGAATATGATGCACGTATAAATGGCTCGTTGATATACCAGAAGGTGGAAGGACGTGCCAAGAAACGGAAAGGAAAATTAACATTTTTTTCGAAGTCCCTGTGTGATCCCTTAAGCGGCGTGCATTGTATTTCAAATAATGGACATAAACCGATTCGGCTTAGCAGACTCACCACCACGTGATTTCCACGAACGACTGGGTAGTGTTAACATTATTCGAATATCATTCGAATTATAGGAAAATATTGAGTTGCATGGGATACCAGTGAACGCGTGCGGCTGATGTTGACATTATCCGGGTAGAGTCGACAATAATCAGATTCTACTATTTAGCCGTAACCGATACAAATATAGCGCTGTAAATTGCATATGCCTGCATCATGATAGCGGAACACTGTGTAAAGAACACTTATTTAAATGTGTTGCCTTTATTTTACAATAATGGTAAGTTTGTTCAAAATTTTGGATTGAACGGGTTTAATATAATCGTTATATTTCGAAAATTTCTAAAAATACAAGAAAAAACAAACCGTTAACGTTTTCCTTTGAAATCTTTTGTACTGAGTAATATAAACTGGTGTATTAACTGCATATGCAATAATTTCTTATCGTAATCACATTAACCTTTACAAATGAAAAGAGAAGAATACGCCATTATGTTAATGATTAGTTTCATGATTAATTTAATTTACGTGCATGGAACTAATATCGATTATGTAGGTGTTACTAAAACAGTAACAAATTATCGAAAGAAAATTTTCATTTTCAAATAGGTAAAGATTGTTATTTTACGGTATGCTTTACAATATCTATGACAGTAAACCATGCGAACTGGATATATTGGTTGTGGAATAACTGGAACAATAAAAGACAACTTTGCATGTTAAAATTGTTTTCCCAAGACAAGTTGTTACAATTTGATTTTAATATTTATCTATGAGAAATTACGAGTACTTAGTTAATACTCCACCTACTATTTCCAATGTGACTAAGAGTAAATTAACGGCATAACAAACCTCGCCGCAAAAATACGTTTATAACGGTTTCCTATTTTACAACAACAATTTAAAGTACGCGCTGGTTCTCTCTGAGAAATTTACTCTAAAGAATATTGCATGTACTATTTTCTTACTGTACACTTATCACATAACTATTCAAAAAGTATTCAATTTAGTGGGTGCTTTAAACTAACGGAGTTGTAGTTAATCCTACATGCTAGGCACAGTTTTATACAAAAGCGCTTACAAACGATTTGTTTGTGTTTTGCTAGAAAATTGAAATTCAAATTAACACATGAGCGCAACTTCAAAATAGCTGTCCTTTTATGAATGGTAACATATTCGTTTGATTTGTTGTTATTGGAGCATAAATTGCGTATTTTAGGCATAATTTTTTTTTAACTGAAATGTTCGGAATGAAAGATGGTCAGTTTTTAAATCTGTATCCATATTTTTTTTAATAAATATTAGAATATTTATACTGTGTTCTCACATAAAGATAGAAACACAGAAAGTCTTTTATTTGTACTGTTTTTAGATATACTTTTACCGTTTTTATGCGTTAACGAAAAAATTGAATTCTATTGAAATTAAGGCGGCAAATTTTTTTCGAAATAGTGAATAACTGAAGTGCCTTCGTTTGAGTAGATACCACGAAAGCTATAAGCAGAACTTGCTTGGAACTCATGGTTGTTAGAAACGAAAGGTCAAGTGCGCTGCAGGTGAATTGTGATAAGATAAGTGTACGAAGAAGACGTTCTGGCCGATCAAAAACGTATTGAAGGTACGATCTAAAAAGAATCGCATGAGTCAAATGGATGATAGCAGCACAAAGTAGAGAGCAGTGGAAGTTAATGGGGAAGGCCTACGTCCAGTACTAGACAAACAGTTGTGATTGTGAAACGTATGTATATACAATGCACGTAGATTGTTAGTATAGTGGATTCCACTATCAGTTGACGAATAACCGTCAACCGTTGTATTCTCATGTATAGATTTTTTTTGAATGATTTCAGTGTTGCTTGTAATTTTTCTACGGGTGGGCCTGGCGTAATCCAGGATTGACCCTCGAGTCGGCTCCATGTCAGATGATGATGATGATGATGATGCAATTATACCATACACTGTATTACTTGTATAACTCCTTTAACTTATAGAAGTAATACGTATGGAGGTTTTTTACAACCACGTTGCTTTTATAGTCTTTAAGTGGTATACACGTTGGAAAAGGCATTATTTATAATCGAATATTTCTCCCACAAAGGAGCCAATATTAAAAGAATATGGAAGTATTTAGTACAAAATTGTTTTAAGGAACCTCATGCAGAATTTTCTTATGCCTCCGTTTACCATAAGCATACCACAGAAATTCTAAATATATCTGTATAGGTGTTTCATGAGAAGAAAAGCGTAGATGGAAGCCAAATGGAACTAAATATGATTAACAAACTGGAGGTCTTTGAAATGTGGATTTATCGCTGAATTTTTCGTATCTCCTGGACTGACAGGACTACAAACGATGAGATGCTCAGAAGATTAAATAAAAATTGCCAGAGATATATTACACATGAAAACTAACAGTAGAATATTTCGTCAAGTTGTGATACGGGGAAAATTCCGCTGGGAAGAATGGAGTGAAGACGCCGATTGGAACAAAGATCAATGTAATGGTTGCATGACCTGCGAAATTGGAGCGGACTAGTGATACAGGACCTGTTTACAATACCTTGGTCTAAATAGTATGATGAACTGGACGCTAACCCCACGTCTTTTGGATAGTTCTCTAAGAAGAGGAAGAAGAAGAAGATGGAACTGAATCAGGTGAATAACGTGGATATTAGTTGCAAATCAAATTTCATTTTCTTGAGTTTTGCGATGGAACCCACACTTTTATGGGCGTCTGCATTATTTTCATGAAAAATAAGTTCTTCTTTGCTAAACTTAGCCGTTTTCATTAAATGTTTTTCCAATTGACTCGAAAGGTTAGCTTAGAACTTTTCCGTTATCGAGGCCTTTGGAAAGTAATTTCTGGGTATTACTTATTTAGCATCTAACAAAGTCGATGCCATTATTTATATACAGGGTGTCCGGTTACTACACCGAAAGCTCTCGACTGCAGTTTCGACGGACTAAATAGAGACGATCTATCGAAAAAAAGGTGAATAAAAAGTTTTTAGTTTTCGAGTTATAAGGCTTCAAAGTCGATGGAAAAAAATGGTTATTTCTTTACTGTGTCCAAATGAGTCAACGAATCTTCTTCAAACTTGGTATGATATTGGATGCCATT